>JADLZN010006369.1:0-224468 GCA_018155175.1 Sinocyclocheilus anophthalmus
TTAAGAGCCACATTTGTCTTGTATCTTGTCTTATTTGTATTGTTTATTGTCTTGTTATTTCTCTCTCTCTTTTTCTCTCTCTCTCCCTCTCTCTCTCCCCTACCATCTGAGTGGTGGTTGCTTTTTAGAGGGACGGAGGACCTGGGTTGCTGCCTCTTCTTCACTCACTGTAATCAACTGAAAGTGTAAAGGTCGGGATCAGAGAATATAGATTCATTTGTTGGTGTTGTTTTAAGCGCACAATATACCAATTTAATGGATAGAGACTGGCAAATAATACCTGGTTATTGCACCAAATGAAATTTGCAGGAGTCTGCACAATATGGGCCAACCTATAAGATAAGATTGCTGTTGGCATGAAGTCTAAGTAAATCAAACTTAAGTTTGTGAGGAATGCCAGTATTCAAAGATGGTTTATCTTTGTTTCACAGTTTTTCTGCACTTAAATAATTTGCCAGCTTGCAAACATCCAGATCTAGTATTACCTTTGATAATGTTAGAAAAGTGATACGTTAAGCATAGCCTACTGCTGTATGACACATGCTAATAGATTGACTAGCTCTGTCTTTCTCTGTACTTATGTGTGTTCAGATCCCTGTATGATATTTAATATTTATATTTTTTGTATGTGTGTACATTTCAGAATGACAAAGCCAAAATTCAGGCCTTGCCCAAGCTGCCAGTTCCGTCAGCAGGCCAACCGCAAAACCTGCAGTGCTTGTTTTGCCACACTGCCAAGCAAGCGGTTATTAAAAACTGCAAAAATTAATGATGACTGGGGCCAGAGGGTCATCAAAAACAAAAATGCATCTCGGGTGGTGGCCTTTGCCCAAATAGCTGTAAGTAAAAATGCTCATGCTTCATTAATTGAGTGGTAATCAATATTAAGCCCAAAGTACATACAGTATTTGGTACCATGTTTGTTGATGGACAGAAGACATAGCAGCCATGCTGTGTGCTGTGTACCAGGCTTCACATGCGTGCCTGGATGTTGGAAGTTGGCACATCTTGTCAGTATGAAATTTTAGACAGACAAATGCTTTAAAAACCACACCATACGTCCCTATTAAATTGCTTTTGCAGCACACATGACGCTCAAGTGATAAATGTACATTACATGCAAGTTGCTCTGATAAACAGTTTGCCAAAAAGCTCCCCATACACAATATGTAAAGATACTTTCATTTTATGCAGGTGTACTTCTGTTGTGAAAAAAAATCTTGAAAATGCATTGGTGTATGTACATAAGTAGGCAATATTCTAGACTACACTTATCTTAAAATACTTGTGTAACTGATGGCAGGGACTAGGGATCGGGATGAACTATGAATTAAGTAGTACCTAGTTTATACACCAAGTAAACTGCCCTCTGTTTCTGATTCAAAGTCAGTGTGGAGTAGACGCCATCTTCATTACTGTCACAAAATCGAGCACTGACAGTTGCAGTTTAAGAAATACTCATGAATTCATATTTCTGTGTATTAATTTTACAATATGTCTTTAATCATCACATACTTAACACTTGAAAAAGTGTTACATTGAAAGCGTTAACAAATATTTTTTGCCAGATTAGGTCTTTAAATAGTAGATGGACTGCCATATATGTAGTAATGTAGCAACATGATATATTGGAAATGTGTTAATTACTTTGTTTCATTTCAGGTCCAAAAACTTTCTGCCTTGGGCTATATGCCCATATTATTTATCAGCCCGAGGCACAAGGGCACAGGCAAGTTGATGGCAGATGTAGTCACGCATCTGCCACCGACGCAAAACAACACGCGTTTGCTAAGTTCACAACAGATGTGCCCCAGCCCCAGAAAGACCAGCCCCTGCCCCTAGACCAGCCTCAGCAAGACCAGCTAATCCCACAAGACCAGCCTACCCCAACAGACCAGCAAATAATTACACTTGAACTATTTACGATCGACTAACCTAAGGAAAGGCCTGAGACGAGATCAACCGATTTACAGCATGATTCCCGGAAAAAAATCGCGGTAGACAGTTATTTCTGTAGCACAACAAAAACAAAAATCTGAACCAAAACAGATTGAAGAAATGTAACATGGACATCACTTGACTCAGCATGGATAGCTACTGCAGGAATGGGTGCAGCGAATGAGAGCCAAACAGCTAATAAAATAACATCACAAGTAATCACACACGCCAGTCCATAAAGTTGTGCGTTTGTAAGAAACTAATCCATCATTCAGATGTTTTTAACTAAAATGGAGTCCATAATCCATAATAACACTTCCTCCATTGAAAAGGTTGTTGTCTGAATCAGGAGAGAATCTGCACAGATCAAGCACCATTTACAAGCCAAAAAAGCTTGAAACAAATATGTGAGTGGATTTTGATCTGAGAGACAACAGAGATGGACGTTTTCACTGGAGGAAGCATTATTATGGAAACTCCAATTTTAGTTAAAAAAAGGCTTAAGGAGGATTTGTTTCTTACAAACACGCAGCTTGTGGCTTCTCAAGACGTTAACTGATGGACGGGGAGTGGTGTGGGGAGTGAAAAAACAAGAGCTGTAGAGCTGATACTGAAGGCCCTTTCTGCAATGGATTAAACCATTTGTAATTCTAGGAAAGCATTTAACAATATTCCACAATGTTTTTTGTGTCTTACAAAATTGTTTCGATTCTCACCGTAGCACGCAACACAGCACCATAAGAGGTGTGGGGACATTGGCAGGGTTCAGCATAGCTGGAGTGTCCGACCTCATGCAGGCCAAGAAAGCCCTCATCCTCCGGTTCTTGTCCTCCACTGCCTTGCCCAGCCAGAGTTTCTTCAGGTTTGGGCAGGTCCACTCCCGGAAGGGAAGAGCTTCCACCAGTTCAGGGGTGTGTGGAGATTTGCCTTTGTAAGCAGCCCATTCTTTTATAATCACTGTTGGATCTACAAAGACAGATCAAAAAAGCTTAACTGGGGAATTTGCCAAAGACATTTAAAAAAACATTCCCTCATTAAAATATCAAAGTTGATATTATAATACAAATAGTTTTTTGGAAATATCCAAATATTCAGATTGGATCATGGGTAGTGAAGTTTTTTTTCCACTGTGAATTTGGCAATTAATCTTTTTTGCCTAGTCGTGTAGTAATAGTATAATGTTGCTATAACGCCCAAGCTCAGCAGATCTGCCTTGAAAGATTCAACTAAAATTTCTTTAATGAAAAAAAAATAATAATGGAATGTTTAATTCTGAATAACAGTATTTAGCTCTTCTATTTTCATATCTTGTATTCTAATTTCTAAAAAAGTGTCAACATTAACAGCTAATATTAGTTTTTGAATGATGCTAATTATTGAAATTAATTTGCCCAGTTACAGCCTAGAATAACAAGCTAATGTCAACACAAGTGCACTCTCTGAATTATTAAATCTCAATTTTAAAAAAAAGTTGGGAAATGAGAACAGATTCCAAGTATGTCAAAATAACTTTAACAATTCTGAAACATGCAGGAATCAAATAATTGTAACATTTATCAGCTTATTTACACCTCCTGTGCTTGAAAAATTCAGAACAGCCTATATATTATGACTATACAAGCTAGTCTTTTTTACTCATTTAAATGCAGATTTATCCCAGGTGTGAGTAGCTATTTTTCTACTGAGATTTAGTTATTGAACTCAATATCTGCATCAAAGGCCTATATTCATGGCAAAAAATATATGAGAATAAAATAATAAATTCATGATTTTTTTTATAGTTAATGCATTTGGCAAAAAATGTATACAATTATACAATACAATTAAACATTTTTTAACTTTAACATTTCAATAACAACTTCATGAAATCGTTTAATATAATAGTAGACAAATTACAAATTTGGACAACCTATAATTGAAATTTCTGAATAATACCATTAGGGAAGATGCAAAATCCTGTGATGCTGCTTCAATACTTCATGTAGATAGATTTATTCCGAAATATTTTCAAAATGTTGGCTTTTTTGTAAATTTGGTAAAGGTCTAGCTCATGAATATTAATTACATTAAACAGATGGTCACTCCATGAAGGTTATGTAACAATGTTGGAATTCATAAATTGGCCAAATTGCCAATAGCTTACCAAATTGCATTGGTACTTCGAAAACACAAAAACTGGTGGTTCCAAAGCATTTTATCAAAAACACAGAGAAGTGTTACAGTTTTCCTTATTAGTGATACTTATGATTGTTTAAAAAGTTGGATTGTTCAATTTAGCTGAGTACTCACAATCGGGGAAGCGATTTCTCCACATGGCGAGTCTCTCTGCCTTCTTTTTGGCCTCGGCCAGGCTGAAGAGCACCCCGTAAACATATTGACGTACTGGCCGGTACAGCTGCACCGCAGAGGGCAGGTCTTTGTTAGCGTCATCCTCTATGGTGACAGATAACTTAATCTCACCCTGCAAAAAATAACCATCAAACATTGTCAACCATAACAGTTTAACAAGGAGTAGTTGCAAAGTCACAGCTGAGTTGCTAGTAACTAAAAGCTGACCTTGGTAAGCACATGGTAAATATATGGGTACATGAGGCCCTTTTTATGTCTGTGCTCAGCGACTCGTAGCACCTCTGGTGCCACCACTGGTAAAGGGGGAGTGGTAATATCCATGTGATTTCTTGTTGGCATAGAAAGGAGGGATGGAATTTGGGCATTGACCCCTACGTGACCTTTCTCCTCTGGGCCTTGGTTTACAGGAGAGGTCACAGAAGGATCAGACTGAAAGAGAAATGAAAGAATTCAAATGGATATAACATTATTGTATCAAGCTTGTCTATCAAGTTATCTTTTAACAAGCATATAATATTTTAACGCCGAGCTAAAAAGTCGACCCACTTTATTTTGGTCCCCATGGTCTCCTTCTGGGATGTTGTCCATCTGGTTTCTCTGTTTGTCCCATCCCTTATGGTCACTTACGTGGCTACATTTCAGAATGAAATGGATGCACCAATATTAAAATTCAGCCAAAGACCAATAACCCATATTTTGCCCAATAACAGATTACAGGGGTTAAAGCAACAACAAAAAAAACCTGAGCCTGAACTTTTTTCCGGGGGGCGGGGCAGGGGGGCAGCACATGCAAACATGCAATGACTGTGGCAACTTTAACATTTGAAAGGATACTATGGCAAAGTTATCGCTTTCCTTATTCAAACTGATTTTTTTTCATGAATATATGGTTGACCTGAAGAATGACAGCTATATCATACACTTGTAAAATTATGAGCATAAGTGGTCTGCAGGTCTGCATGCACGACCAAAACAAAAAATGCGCTGTGTAAATAAGTTCTGACAGCGCATTTGTGTATCGACATGATTGACAGCTGTTAATACACAATCACCATTTTAGATCGACAAGCTGTACTGTATAAGATTTCTATTCAAACTGAAAGCATAAATCTAAGCTATCCGCTGCTGTTTTTTCAAAGTACAATGCAAAACTGTGACATTTCATTCACTGATGCTCTACAGTCGGCAGTGCTAAATCCGGAAGCGCATATACTTACTTGCCGACAAAACCCGCCAAAATAAAAGCCTGCTGATTTTAAGTTCAAAGATGAAAATTACAAAAAAATTAGTAAATTAACATTTTACTTTTAAGTTTACTATAAAGTAATTGTATTTAATACTTCCCTTTAATTTTAAAATATAACAGTATATACACTGTAGTTATTAGTTTATTGAAATTTTTATTTAAATAAACTAAATAAATAAAGTGCATATATTATCAGTCTTATTAATTTTTTAAAACGATAGTTATATTAATGGGGTAACAGTATATGCAGGTGAGGACCAAAACCAATCTACAGGTTATCATTAGGAGAACCAGGCTGGTAAACTTATGGGCCACCCCTGCAATACATAATATGAACATAAACCAACGTAAGCCATATGCATTATAACAAATACCTGCCGGAGAGCGCCAACAGCCTGGTGGGACGTTTAACTCACAGCGGTGATTAAGATTAGTACAATTTAAAATAATATTTTAAACATTTATTCTGTGATGACCTAGCGGATTGTCAGCAGCCATTCTCCAGTCTTCAGTGTCACATGTCCTTCAGAAATAATTCTACATGCTGATTTGTGTTAAGAAAATTTCTTAATTATCAATATTGAAAAACAATCGTGCGCTCCATATTGTTGTGGTAATAAACATGATAGTTTCTAAGGATGTTTGAGGAATCGAAGTTCAAATGAACAGTATTTATTTTAAACAAATCTTTTGTGATGTAAACGTCTTTACTTGATCAATTTAATATGTTTATCCATATATTTTATTTATTGTACATCCCTAACTAATATGAAAAATATGCATCAGAGTTTAATGTATATGTCTGCAAAGATTGGTTAGGCAAACTCGTATAAATGTATTTATGACCTTGTAGAACATCTCAGTCAGTACAGCAAACAACACTTTCTGCAGCAAAAACCAGTGGCAGTAAGCATCAAAACAATAACTCTACCCACAAAACTCTGTACACACAAAACCTGGGTTAAATTTATGACTAGAAAAAAGCCTTTTTGGAAAGACAACATATCCCACATACATTCCCTTGTTCTCGGTTACTCACTTGGCAGTGGAGCCTGTGTTTTCTTCATTCTCGGAGGACGAGGATGTGGACGAGGTGATGAAGAAGGCTGGGTCTGTGTGGTTGGAGTTGCCGCCGTGAGATGGGTTGATGGGGGACAACCTCTCGTAGAGCGGCGTGTGCTGCTTCCCGTCATTAGGAATGTTGCTGTAGCTGTTCTGTTCTAGGAGCCCTTTAGCTGACGGGTCCGCCTCATGGACAGGCTCGGCCAACGGAGGGCCGGAATAGCCATGCTGGACCTGGGAGAATGAACAGATACATGTATGTGTCAGTCTGATGGGTAAGCGCGAGTCATTCAGGATGGACCATAATGGTGAAATGGTACTCACCCCAGGTTTGCCTGGAATGTTAAGCATCTGCGGTGCTGCTGGCAATCCCATCTGATTTGGTCTAACTGTGGGCATACAAATGTAAAAAAGAATCTGGTTCAATCTGAAACTAATGTAGAGAAACTTGGAAAGAAAAACAACCATTCCCAGACAAGATATATATTTTTTATTGCTAAAAAAGCCCTAACTGAGATTCTCGTTATACCGCATGTCCACCCACCTTGGAAACTGACCTTGATGCATTCAAAATGTGTGTAGGCACAGAGACGCAGTGAGGTATATGAGAAACAGCCCGCATTCATACCATTCTAACAACACCAGAACATTTAAAATCATGCAAAATGTCAGTCTGTCTGAATTTGATTAAAGACTATTATAGTTCTACAAGACAACCACTATAATTTGTCAAACATGCTCTCACTGATTGGAAGATGCCGAATTTAACTATTCTCTCATCCCATAATGTTCAACTGACACCCTTTCAATGAACCTGTTGAAAGTTTTCAGCTCTCTGAGTGAGAGTCCTTTCTAAAGAAGTCCATTTGTATGCACAGCGGCCATTCCAAGTGCACACAAGGTCTGAGGCAAGTGGAAAAATTTCTCACATTACTGTGAGGGCTGAGACCAAGAGACGTTTAAGAAAGAGACAGAGCATGCCTCTAAAACCTGGCCTCAAACACAGACAGGAAAACACAACACCAGGCGAGCATTAGTACACTTGTCCTGCTCCAAGAATTTAACCAGGATGAACCAACAGGAACGGATGTCATTCTGTCAGAGAGGGAAAAACATTGACAATCTTACCTAAATAAGGGGGAAAGTGAGGGGGCTTGCTGGCGGTGACGTAATACTCCACTGCTTTTTTGAAACGGACAACTTTGTCATCAGTTCGAGACTAGAATGCAAAGCCACAGAATTAGCACATATTGTCCACAATTCTTGGTAGTTTATAGTTCCTCCCCCAAAAATGAACATTTTGTCATCCTTTACTCACCAAATGTTGATATAAATGTATATGACTGTATTTTGTTTTTTTTTTTTTTTTTTTGGGAAACAAAAAGTGTATTTTGCCCATACACTAAAAGTCAATGGTGTCCAATTTGTTGTTTTGAACCCCATTGACTTTTATTGTTTGGACAAAATAACTGAATCATTCTTCTATTGCGTCCTGTACAAGAAAAAGAAAGTCATGAAAATGATGACATGAAGGTAGGGCTTCACAATTTGGGGAAAAATAGATTTTTGAAAGAAAAAAAAAGAAATTATTTTTTTTCAATTAAAATTTGTGACTGTGGTTTAATATATATATATATTTATATTTAAAAGCTCCATTTTGCTTGCTTGTTCATAGAGCTCACAACTGGCCCAAAATGTTTGCAGTTATAGAGCAATATTAATTGCAAAATAATAATAATAACAAAAAAAATAATAATAGTTATACAAAATAAGAAATATTATTATATTAAATTAAGGACAAATGTAAAAATTAAAAATAAAATAAATTTATTTTACAGTACAACTGTAAAATTACAACACTAATATTTAGGTCTTTTTTTTTTTTCTGTTACCCTAAAGACTCTTTAGCTGAAAACTAGGGGTGCTCTGATCAGGATTTTTGAGGGCGATCACCGATCACTGATAACAGAAAGCAGTATCTGCCGATACCGATACCGATTTTTTTTTTAAAGCCTTCTTTTTATCATGTGGAATTGTTTATAGTGATGATCCAATCAAGATTTTAAGACATTTATTCAGGGCCTGAATTTCATTTTTGAAAATTAATTCCCTTCTTAGGTGATTCATTTTTTACCTTTCGAGGGGAGCATTTTGTAGACATTTTCAAAAATATATATTTATCTCACCTAAACATTTGATCATGCACTGCATTTTTGTTTTCACAATCTTGCAATTGTTGCACAATAACTTACACACAGCACAAGCCTGATTTCATGAGCAGTATGTGAGGCAGTGTTACACCAGGTTTACAAATGCGTATGCAGGTCCGTGTCAGTACATAAGCGGTGCAGAAGCTAGGCAGGTGCTCATGCGTGTGTGAGTCCAATACTCTGATCCATGAATGGTGATTTCAAATCTAAACATTGTTACTTAAAATGCTTTTTCAGCTTTGTGATTTTTTTTTTTTACACAGTACAGTGTAATACAATCTTTCATAGACGTGTTAAATGCAATAAATATAAGAAACACATTATTCAATGCTTTTTACTTTTGCATTTACTTCTAGATTTATACATAAAGTTGCTCAAGCAAGTGGCAAAACACTGAAACTACTTTTCTTACATTATCACAAAAATTCTAAATTAAAACTTACCACTGACAAAAACAGTCAACTCTACTGCCTTTTCTTTTGCATTTAAAACTGTATTACAAGCAATCCTGCAGTTCATAAATAACTTTGTTTTCCTACCTCCACAAGTTCCATCTATTATTGCCTTGTTTATCTAAAAGTGCTCTTTTCTTTTAAACCTAGCCAAAAAAGCCGTAGCCTATGTCTTGACTGTGAAACACAGTAGACTTTAAAAATATGCATTTATGGTGTAATTACTAAATTTTCGTGTAAATCCATGTTCATATTTACCGCAAACAACGCGTTGTTATGGTGCGTTTCCACTACAGCATCAAATCTGCGCTCAGCCGCTGGCAACGCTACAACGCCACTGCTTTGGGGCGTGTCAAACTGAGCACACCTCTGAAAACAATGTTTACACCCTGTTTGCATTTCATCATCTTTTCACAGCGATTGGTTGTCGCCCTGCGTTTTTCGCTCAATATTTGCATAAAGTCGAGGAATGCCCAAAATTTTTGTTGCTCTCGGCCACTCTCAACACTTTCTCTGCGCCGCTTTCAATCCCATAATGTACCGCGCAAGCGTTTACGCTCAACTTCCATAGGAATTAATTGAAAACGCTCGCTACGTGCCAGTGGAAACGCGCCGTCACTTTAATTCAGCACTTGCAGCGCAGCAAAAATAGACTCGGTGTGGAAACGTTCTCTGCACTGCTGCAGACGCACCGCTCTAGGAACGCACTGCCGAATTCTGCACCCCTGCCAGATTATGCACCCCCTCGTTAAAGTCGCTACCTGATTGCCTAATCCCAACCCAACCCAACCCCACCCCTAACCCAAACCCAAACCTACTCCTAAAACCTACCAATACTAGGGGGTGCATAACCTGGCAGGGAGCAAATTTTGGCACTACACCGGTGTGCAGTGTGAACGCTTTAGTAATCCGTTAACATGAGTGTGGAAAAATACGCACTACATACACACTGCAAACGGAGTATGTGTGAACCTGCATTGTGTGTGTGCACTTAAAGTGTGCATGAGCGCTCAGTCTCCAGGAGAGCGCTGAATGGTTTAAACACTGGCAAGAATTAAAAAAAAAATGCAATTAATAAACTTTAGTAACGATACGACACTGCCTCGATAGTGCAAGTGAAAATTCCTGTGTCAACTCAGCAGCGTGCAGCTAGCTTAAAGTGCAGACGCGATGTGATTTGAAGTCATTTACGCATTTTGAGAGAGAGCGCGCGCGGTGATTCACTCAGGCTGTTTGTGAAATTATGTCTCACAGAAAGTTTTCAAATGACTTTAAAAGTTATTTAATGATGGAATATTAATTGTACCTCACCTTCAGCATTATAATTATTTTACCCGCGCCGGAGAGAAACTGCAGACGGTGCCACTGCATGTCATGCCAAACCACCGATCAAACATCCCAAAGCGATCATCAGCCGATAGACGGTAGCCGGATCAATCGGAGCAACCCTACTCACACGTTTTTAAGTGCTTCTAATTAAAAGTTTGGGATGATGGTTGCATTTGGAGACGCTGAAAACACTGGCTCATGAGCTGCTTGTATTTAACAAAACACAGTGCGGTGCTTAACTCTGAAACACACAGCAATATTGTGTGGTTGTAATATATAGATATATATATATATATACATAATATATATTTAGAAATGTAGCGGTACTTCGGTAATGCCGAATATCACGAGGGGGGGGGTGGGGGGCGGTAATGAATATGCACGATATTGTTATCGTGAGCACTTCAAAATATCGAGAATAATTATTTATTACAAATTATACAGAATTTTGAATGCATTTTAAGAATACTTTCCCCATCAACTGGTCACAATGCACAACATCGCTGTATGCTGCGTGAAAGACGCGTGCGCACTCTGATGTAAATAAGCACGGATGAGAAGCGCATGGCGGAACGCGTGAGAGATGCTCTGGATGAAATCACATTCACTCTCTGACAGCAGATGTCGCTAAACATAATGCAGCTGTTACCCCAGAAATCCCGTAAACAAAACAGCTTTCTGTTTCTGAAAGGTGTTTAAATGATTTAAACAGCCATTCAGATTTTTGTATTAGCTATGGTGTTCATCACAGTGCCAAATATGTAAATATTTAGACTTAATAGGCTATTTATTTTCAACATCATGCCCTAGATATTGTTTGAAAGTGTTTGATTCTTTATTGTTCGGTCACACACTTTATATTAGGGCTTCATTAGTTAACATTAGTTAACTCATTAGTTAACAAACTGCCAATGAAAAATTCTTCTAAACATTCATTAATCTTAGGTAATGCCAATATTTAATAACACATTGTTAAAATCAAACGTTGCAACGGTGTTATTTAATGAGCTAACATGAACTAAGGGTTGTATTTTTTTTAACAAAGATTAATAACTTCTGTAGCAAATGTAGCTATTGCTCGTTGTGAATGTCAATGCATTAACTAAGGTTAACTAATGAGGTCTTATTGTAAAGTGATACCTATTGGTCTTTAAAGTTCTTTTGCACTTTAATCTGTGTAAAAATTTTTAACTTTATACATTTTTTGTGTATTTGCTTAAGTTATTTTTGTTATAGAAAAAAGTTATTAAACCTGTTATACTGTATTATGACAACACTTTTTTGCAACTAAATTTCAATATCATGATAATACCGTATACTGTGATAAAAGCATTATCAATTAATCTCAACATGAAAATTCAGATATTTTCATTATATATCTCCCCCGAGTGCTCGTTTTTGAAATTATTGATGATCGAAATGAGAAATTGCCAAAAATGCCCATCATAATGAAAATAAAAATATGACATGAAAACTTGTCTATAAAAACATGAACACATGATTAGAACACTGTTAGATTATGATTATGATGCAGCAATGTTACTAAAAAAGAAGCATCTAAAAAGGAACAGCTGCCTGAGGAGAAGCTCAAGAGTGACTTTATGCCAATAAACTGAAGCATGTTCTATGACACATCCTATGATATTAATCAGATAACTTAGATACCTAACATAGATGTAACATTACAACTTGTATCTGCACAAAAAGATGCAAATGCCAGTGAACTTTCAGGTACGAGAGAGAGAGAGAGAAAGAGAGCTCCCTCCATGATGCACTTTCATGGCAGCGCGCTGCAAGGAAAGCAGATAGAATTTACTATAGATTTCACATTCTATAAAGTTCTAATTATAATGCTATGTTTATGAAATGCCAGTGAATTTTAAGTTACGCGCTACAGCAAGAGAGAGAGAGTGAGCGCTTTCATAACAGCGCGCTGAAACACGGGCAAGGAATTTATTATAGATTTCATACTCTATAAAGTTCTCATTATAATGCTATGTTTATGGCAGATTTGTGCTATATTTTCATCTACACTATCAAGTGATTCTTGAAATTGCCTGTGCGTTTTCGAAGCCATACGAAGTACAAAAACAACTGAAATTGAAGTATGCTTACTGTTGATTAAATATGACCACAAAAGCACTGCTGCATTATTATAACATAAGTATTTTTAAAAAAGAAACATCTAAAAGCAATATGACCGTCTCAAATAACTCAGTCAATATAAGGCATTGCATTTGAGCATGAAACTAAACTGGTACTATGCAGCGCATTCACCATGTTAATAAATGCTAATATCCCAAAACATCCTAGCTTAGAGTAATGATTTAATTTATGCATTTAGCAGATGCTTTAATCCAAAGCGATTTACAAATGAGGACAATAAAAACAGTCAAAACTAACAAAAGAGCAACAATATATAAGTGCAAATGACAAGTCTCGGTTAGCCTAACGCAGTAAACGTAGCAGGTGTGTAATATATACAGTATATATATCTATATATATATATAGAGGAGGACGAGAGAGAGAGAGGAGAGAGAGAGAGAGAGATGATACACGCACATAACACAAACACACATAGAAAAAATAGAAAGTAGTGGTTTTTTTTTTGTTGTGTGGTTTAAAAAAAAAGGGAAGGATAATTATCTATAAAGTAGATGTAAAATAGATAGAAAGTGCTAGACTTTAGGGGTCAAAAAGGTGGAACAGATGTGTTTGTAGTATCAGATATCATAGATATGCATGCAGCAACCTAGACACACTTACGTGACTTCGAAGCTGCTCTCTATCTTCTCACATCTCTTTTACTTTGGACTGAATGCTGTAGCCAAGCTAAACAAGCAGAGCCTCAGGTGCGCACAAAGTGCGCTTAACCAATCAGAAAAAAAATGGTTTCTTCCACGAAAATCGTTGTCACTGATCGATATTGTGCTGAACGGCGAGGACGTGCACATCCTTTATTAATACTTGATATAGAGAGAGAGAGAGAGAGAGAGATTAATTATGCAGTCCTACATGGGGTTGAGTAATTGATGACAGAATTTTCCATTTTGGGGTGATGTATCCTGTTAAATGTGCTACAGTGGTGTGTTATCTTACCTGGGAGTGCTTGAATATGTCTTTAGCAATAGCTTCCAGGTCATGGACATCTTGTAGGTTGCGGACATAGTCTGCCACGGCTCTTATGACAACATCACATGGAGGAAGAACGAGTTGGTGGGCACGGACCTGCGTCAGAGAAAACAACCCATCACACTCCCAGCAAAAGCTCCTTCTGCTTAAAATGTGATGGGCATCATAGGAGTACATATCTGACTGGGTACAGTCCGACAAATTTACAAAAACACACATTAGGTTTATCTGCTTAATTGACAATGCATATCATAAACTGCCACTTAGAGGCTTTTTATACAAGTAATTGCCAACTATCCCCCCCCTCACTCCCTCCACCCCCCACTCTCATCCCCTCCCCCTCATCCACTCTTCCCTATCCTACTTTCCCCCCCTCTAATCCTCTCCCCACCTCACCCCTACCTCTACTACTACCCCACCCCTCTCTCCTACCCCCACCAATCTCCTCCACTCTTCACCCTCCTCCCCCCATCAACCCCCTATCCCTCCCCTCCCTCCTTCTTCTAACTCTCCCCACCCCCCCCCCTACTCTCCCAACATCTTCCTTACACCTCCCTCCTCCCCTCCCCTCTCCTCCACCCTCCTCCTCCAACTCCCTCTCCCCTCTCCCCTCCCTCCTGCACCCTCCTCCCCCTCAAAACAATCCTTTCCCTCTTTCCCTTCCTCACCCCCACCTCCCTCCAGCTTTCTCACCTCCATCTCTCCTCCTCTCTCCCCCCTCCTCCCCCTCCACTCCCTCCCTCTCCCCACCCCCCATCTCACCCTCCCCCACACATTCTCCCTCCCTTTCCCTACTAACCCACTCACCCCTCCTCTCCTCCCTCATAATTCAACCCTCCTACCCCCTCCTCCTCCCCTTCTCTCTCTTCCCCTCTCCCTCCTCTCCTACTCACCACCCCCCCCCATCTCTTCCCTTCCCTCTCTCCCTCCTTCTTCCCTCCCCCCCTCCCTCCCTTACACTCCTACCCCCTCGCCACCTCGTCCCCCCCCCTCTAACTCTACCTCTCTGCTCCCTACCATTCTTCCTCAATAACCTACCTCCCCTCACCAATCTCCTCCCTTCCCCAACCTCCCTCTCTCGTTCCCCCCCCTTCTCACCCCCTCCTCCTCCCTCCTCTCCTCCCCACCTCTATCCCCCCTCCCTCTCCCTTCCCCTCCCCCTCCCCCTCCCCCCCTCCCCCCCCCCCCACTTACTCACATCCTTTCTCCCCCCCTCTTACCCACTCCTCACCTACCACTCTCCCTCTCCAAACTCCCCTCTTTAATCTTCCTACTCCTCTCTCTGCCTCCCTCCATCCATTAATCTAACACTCCCCTACACAAACCTTCCCCTCCCCAAATCTCTCCCCTCTCCTCCTCTCCCTCTCACCTCCTCACCTAACCCCCTCCCCCCCCTCCTCCCCTCCCACCTTTTCACTCCCCTCCCCATACCCTTTCCCCCTCGCTCCCCTCCTTCCTCCCCTCTCTTACCCCCTCCCTAACCCTCCTCACCTCCTCTCTCTCTACCCTCCCTCCCCCCCCCCTCCCCCCCCTCCCCCCACCCCCTACTCTCCTCACCTCCCCTCTACTTCCTTCCTCCCTCTCCTTTCCTCCCCCCCCTTCCCTCTCTCCTCTTCCCTATCCCTCTCCTCTTCTCCTCACTACCTCCCCCCCTCTAAACAACTCCCCAAACTCTCCTCCTCTACCTCTTCTATACACTCTCCTTCCCCTCTAACTTCATCTCACCTCTCATTTCCCATCTTCCCTCCCTCCCCCCCCTCCTCCTCCTCCCTCTTCTCACTCTCTCTCTTACCCCCCCTCCACATCCCCCCTCTTCACTCCTACGCTCTCCCCTCCTCTCCCTACCTCCTAACCTCTCTCTCCCCCCTCTCCTCCCCTATCCCCCCCCCCACCTCTCCCCCATCCCCCCCCTTCTCTACCCCCCTCCCTCCCCTCCAAAACCTCCCCCCCTCCCCTCCCTTTTCCCCCCCCCCAACTATAGACACAAACACAGACATATGCTAAAATGAACAGAGTGATAGCAACAAAAAGTAAAGAAGCACGCATAGAACTGTAAGTCAGGTGTTAAAGTCGAGTATAGCCGTCTCGCTCACAGTAAATCAATAAAGCCATCTGTCAAGCAGCACCGACACTAAGAGAAGATAACAGAAGGTTACGCATGAAGCCATTCCTCAGCTCAACTCTTTCCTTTATAATCGCAGTGCTCAACTGTTTGGCCGAAATTCAAAGACCAAGTATTTAAAACCAAAAGGGTACACGTTGAGGACAATGCTGAAGTGATTTTGCATGGTCCTGATAAGTTATTTGCAAGACCTCATTTCAATCTGGTTGTCAAGGAAACTGGTCACAACGGCTTGTAACTGTGGGAATCTAATGAGAACTGAAGTCTTATTTTTGCACCATTTAAACATGTATTAGTCAATGTAGAAAACCTTGAAGTATTTGAATTATTACACACAACACATTTATTTCCACTGTGTGACG
Organism: Sinocyclocheilus anophthalmus; assembly: GCA_018155175.1. Taxonomy (NCBI): domain Eukaryota; kingdom Metazoa; phylum Chordata; class Actinopteri; order Cypriniformes; family Cyprinidae; genus Sinocyclocheilus; species Sinocyclocheilus anophthalmus. The sequence goes on from JADLZN010006369.1 coordinate 16,203, forward strand.
CATTTACAAGTAAAAAAGAATATTCAACTGGAATACCAGAATGGAGCAAGACTGGATGCATGTTTGCAAAACGTTCTTAAATAGATATTTGGCTATTCAGTGCTAGGTATTATATATTCTATATATAACTTTTTGTTTAATAAGTGCTTCCTAAGGATGGCTAAAAGGGTGCTCAGCCCAAGTTAAACTCAGGAAAGCAGCCAAGTCTTAGCAGGGCAGTATGTGATCCCTATAAAACTAGAATTTAGTAGTTAAGCATGTATTGCAGAAAGTACTACTTGTAAGTCATTATTGAGGGAAACCATTATCAGCCAGAAATGTAATGAGTTGTGACACTATGATAAACATTTTAGCCATTCTTCTAGGCATTAGTAAATAAAAAGACAGTCAAGAAAGTTTGAATTTCATTAGAATTAAGTATAAGTGCCTTAAATAAAAAATACAAATTAATATAGTCATAAAAATCAATCACAAATGGCTTGCACATAATTTTACTTGCCTATCTTAAATGCAAAAGTTTTTGGACAGTAAGATTTTTAATGTTTTTTTACAGAAGTCTCTTCTGCTCATCGTGGCTGCATTTATTTGATCCAAAAATAAATACATAAATAATTCAAATTATTTTAAAATGTAATAAATATTATTACATTTTAAAATAAGTTTTTTTATTTTTATTTCATTTACTCCTGCAATGGCAAAGCTGAAATTATTCCAGTTGTCAGTGTCACATGATCCTTCTGAAATGGTGAAATAAGGTGCTGCTCAAGAAACATTCCCGATTATTATTCATGTGGAAAAACAATCGCATTGCTTAGTATTGTTGGGGAAACCGTGATTTTTGAAAAAAAAAAAAATTTTTTTTTTTTGAATCTTTTGTAAAAACTATGTACGGAAAACACTTTCAATCAACTTAGAACAACCCTGCTGAATAAAACTATTAATTTCTTAACGTATTGACCCCAAACTTCGCATAGGATAAAGACACACTATTTTGTCTTCAGAAAAACATGCACAGCTGAATCATTCACAATATGACTAAGAACATGCATTAGGCAAATAGGGCCAATGCAGATGTCCTTTTGACTTGAAAACTGACAGGCAACCCTACAAACCTACCTAAAAGTGAAGCAAAAATGACAAAACGATTTGGATTGAGATTAAGTTGCTTGGCAACTTCGTGCATCAGGTATTGGCTGGTGGTGAGGCTTTTGCCGTTGCGGCTGAGTTTGAGAGCATGGGCACTGAAGTAGTACGGGATGTTGCACAGGGCGTAATCAGAATCATAGGCAACCAGGCCATGGAACCCATTTTCTCTAAATAAGGCAATCACTTCCTGGTGATGATCCTCGATGGTCTGGACAACCTGAGTGAGGAAGCAAATTACAGGAAGGCTCATTAGAAAAACAAATTTACATTGATGAGATTGACTATTATACTGCAGGCTTTCAAAGATTTCAATGAAAGGATGTGAGGCACGATTAGTCTGGGAAATGTTATTTCTAATTGTATCATATAATGGTTTCTCTGTCAAATGCTTTAATTGATTAGCACAATTTGAACGAATCAATGAAGAGATGATTCTTTTTAAAACTATACATTGAGCAAGAGGATGTTCACTGGGCTTTAACTGATAGGAAACGAGGCTTGACTCGTAAACAAATTCATTTTTAAGTCAATCATATTGCATTCATATTCTGCCCCACATTTCATAGATTCTCAATTGATCCAATGTTTATGAGTATAGGAGATAAGTAGAAAAAAATCCTAGTAGTATAATTTTCCATGCCTGCATAAATATCAATAATCCATACAATACTTATGCTAAAAGTCCTCTGAAAAATGAACTAAACAAATAAATGCAAATAAAAGCATTCATGGGCAAGAATCTCATAAGTCATGTGTCTCTCTGCTCAAAACAGGGCCAATAAACTTAGTCACAGACTGTACGGCTGCTAAATCTCAGCAGAAGTGACGCAAGGAGCATGCAGCCAATCACAGAGCAGTGCTTACTATTCTTGTGTCACAAGAGTGTGAGACATCAGCCAATCACAGCAGAGCAGAGGTAGCGCTTCCTTTTGCCAGCACAACCTACTACTACATGGCTTCATTTCAGCAGTCATACATAAATGCATGTTTTTATTGTTTTTATTCTATTCTGAGAGGTTTGTATTTGGTTGTTACTGTATAAGGTTATTAATGTGTAGACAGACATTGCACCTTTAATTATTGTTGAAGATCCAAGAAAAAATATTTAATATTTTTTGTTATTATTTATACAATAATTACTTAATACTGCATTGCTTGATTTTTAAATGTTGTCTTTTTGTATTTATTCACTTGTGCTTACTTTTAATCAGTTAATTTGATTGATTCTGCTGAAATATTATTGTAAAATAAAGGTGTAAAAATGTTAAGTATTTTTAGATTTGCATGCACTGTTAGGTGCATTAAAATATTTGACATTAAAAGACAGGCACAGTTTTGGATTTGGCTTTTAAACAAATTTCTAAAACACCATCTCATATACTAACACGACAGTTACATCCTGTACTGCTGACATCTCTGTTCCCCAAATGCCTGTGGAAATGAGATCTGATCAGATACCAGCAGCATGTCGTATAGATTTATGCCCAAGATCTGTCTTCCTCTGCACACCCACCCCAAGCATTTATGTACCAAAAAGTTGGATCCCTGCTTTAAAAAATCTGAGCTGATTTGCTGGTCTGTATGTTGGTTCTAGAGAGGTATTGGGCAGTTTCAGTCGCTCAGTCAGGGAAAAACAAACCAGCTGCTAATCTTGGTTTTAACATGTATTATGATTTAAGACCTACACTGGTTTACATATGAATACTGCAATTACACTAACAGCCAAGTTTGGTCTACTGGCTGGTTTCAGATTGGTTTTGGGAACTTTTCAGCTTGGCCAGGCTGTGAGACCAGCTTAAACCAGCTGCTGATCTTGGTTTTAACATGTCTGTTTACACGAATAATGCTACAAGAAAACCAGGCTAGGTCATGATTCAAATCTGAAGAAAACAGTTTCACAGACAGCTTTGATTTGCTAGTCTGGTCTAACTACTTGTTTCAGATGGGTTTGGGGAATTTTTCAGCTTGGCCAGGCTGTGAGACTAGCTTAAACCAACCAACTAAGACCAGCAAACCATCTTAAGCTGTTTTGTTTGTCTAGATACACAACAAGAAAGCCGTCTAGGCCACCTGCTAGCTGACAACCTACTGTCTTGTAAGACGAGCACTTCACTTGATCTGGGTCTGCTTCTGCTAAGCTAATGGCTGCATGTCAAAAACACAGCGAGCATCTGTCGCTACTCACCCCGATGTGGAACCTGAGGAGCGCCAGGCGGATGCAGTGGGCCATACACACCGGGGGCAGGAACCAGACCTTGGGCGGCGGGGTACCCTTGTTCTGGACGTGGCTGACGATCTGCTGGGCGGTCTGCCTCTCGTTCACCTGTCGCTTGACCCACTCGTGGAGACGGCCTTTCTCCAGGGCGCCATTGAAGCACACTAGCAGCTCGATGTTACCGTTGAAACAGGCTTTGGCGAGGGCGGCGAGGTATCCGAGCATGTGGTTCCACTGGCCCCCGCTCACCCAGTCGGTGTAGAAGCCGCCGTAGAGCCGGTGCAGGCAGTTCTCGGCGTCCACCAGAAGCCGGAGCGGAGTTTGGGGGGGTCTCTGCCGGCCGCCGCCGACCAAACTCCCGCGGGCGAGTTTCTGGAGCTCCACCGGCACCACGGCATTGGGGCAGTGCTTCTCTATGTATTCCTGGAAACCCTGCACACCCATGACTGTTGTTGTACAATATGATATCTACTGTTATTTCGAGTTGAGCAAGAACGTAAAATTGTCTGTGGAGGAAATGGAGACAGAGTGAGAGAGAGTTGCAAGCAAGCAGCCTCTCCCAAATGCTGAAAACCGGACTGAAGAATATTGCGGCGGATGTGGAAGTTGATCAATCGAAAATCAGTCAAATCGGAGATGCATCTGCAGTTTTTGGTGAGTTGTTTTTTGGTTCATGGCTGCAAGCCGCCATGTGCACCCTTATGTAGCCATGTCTGTGGTCTGGATGTATCTGGTGTGTAGGGGAAAGAGAGGAGCGCAAAGACGCAGGGCACGTACAGTCACACCGGAGGAGGAGTCTGGAGTTCAGTGGGCGCGGTTCGCTGGGAGAACTGTTGCATGTTATGATCTGTTTTTATACAGTCTATGGTTATGATACTCTCACTATTATAAAACGTCTCATAATGGCTAAATGTTTAAAAATATATATTTCTCAAAACCATTTTAAAGTTAGTTGTAAAACTAGAATTAGCAACTTCAAACTCTACTCAATTTTAGTACTGGACATTTTAGCCTTGTGTATTTTCTAAATAACTATTAACTTTCTTTTAACTGTCTAAGTAAGGATCCATTGTTATTAGTTAATTTACAGCTTTTTTAATACTTGGGGTCCGTCTGTTGGTTGAGGGTCTGGTTGGGTATAGCAAAACTAAATTGTTTCCTAGTTTCAGTCCATAGAGGGCGCCAGTGCGTTATTTATATTTGACATTAGAAGCCAGACATTTCTCATTAGCAGACAATTTTGCACATTCATGATCAAATATTTGATCTAACACATCTAGTATTTTGAACCCTTTTAATGTAAAACAGCTAGAGGACTTCGAGAGATAGTTCACTCCAAAATGAAAATTCTGTCATCATTTTCTCACCTTGATGTCTCTACAAATCTCTGACCTTTTTTTCCCTCTGTGGAACTTAAAAAAGATATTTTGAGAAAAGTCTGTGGTTTTGTTTTTCATCTATACAATGGAAATCAGTAGTAACCAAAACATTCTTATGTTCTTATATCTTCTTTTGTGTTCCACAGAAGAAAGACAGTTATACAGGTTTTAAAAAAAAATCTCGATGGTGAGTGAATGAATGATGACTTGGAATTTTTATGTATTTATCTATTTATTTTGTGAACTATCCCTCTAACTACTAGGCTATCACATAAGACATAAACGGTCTTATAAACAGTCAAAAAATGTTGATAAGTAACATTTTATTTGTGTCTAGAAGAAATATTTTCACAGACATAATTATATGTGAAAAAACAGAATACTACATTCTTGCAGTGTGTGAATATTGAAAACTAGAACATTGACAAATTATACAAAAATGTTTAATTAATTGTATTGAGGAAATATTTATATTTTGTTCAAACACTGAATTTTCAGACACATAATATAGTCATCTACATACATTTTGTCTATTTATTATGACCAAAATTCATTATACAGTGCCGGGCATTATAAAAGTGCAATTTTTCATTTAAAGTCTGAGGTTTGGCAGAATGAGAACACCACAAAGAATAAGACTAATAGATGCCCAGGTCATTTTTTAAGACTGTTACTGTATTACGGTTTTTAAAAAGAGCAGATTATCCAAAAATTAACATTCTATGACAGAAATTTCCATTTTTAGGTGAACTGTCACTTTAACATCTGCACAGCAACTAGCACGTTTTCTGCTTTGTCTTCATGTGTTTACATGCACAATGACAGTGATATTGCCTAATAACCCAACAACGACGTAAGTCCATGCAAACACTTCAAATAATGTTCTTTTATCAGGTATATAATTTTTTTTAACTGTGACAGCCCAAACCTGATTGCAACAGATTTTTTTTTTTTTATGTAAATACCTTAACTGGTATTTGTACAAAAGCTTTTATTCTTGCATCAGCATACTGTTGTGCATGTAAACACATCATGTCATTATTTGAGGTTATAATTAAAAGTTGTCCCTTTGTTACCTTTAACACTGCCTCCTCATCCAGACTAACAGGTTGAACAAAAAAAGGAGCTTGTTTTAAGGGTGGCTTGTTTAGACTCGCATACAAATCACACAAATTGAGATATTTCACAAATACCATGTTGTCTTCACCAGACAACCTCCACACGATAAACTGGGCAAACAGATGGCAAACTGCTGCTCAGACGTCCTGTGACATTCTGAAGTGTTGTGCCCTTTGAGCCAGCTCTTTGGCAATGTCCTGCGCCTCCTGGAGAGCCAGTTTGTCGGGGAAGTTCAAAGCTGCCTTCTTGGTCACCATGGCCAGTTGCTTGAGATGGGCACACAGCTGATTGCTCATAGACAACATTTCCCCGCTGGCCTCTCGATTTTTAGCTTCACTACACAGAGTGTTCACGAGTCTTTGGCCCACCATGATGACCAACTTGCTGTGGGAGATGAACTTTTCAGGGGGCTGTCCATCATTCAGGCTACTTATAAACACACTGATGGCCTTCTGAATAGCTCCAAAATACAGCCGGCAGTGGTCAGAGATGGAAGGCTTCCTGGAGGTCTGGAGTGGACTGCAGGGATTAACGGACTGTGATTTGGAAACCTTTTGAAGACACGATAAGTAATAAAATGGTTAGAGAGTCGAAATCAATGAGTTAATGCAATACGGTGAGCTGTACTGGGAGGGTCACAAGTTTTTACCGTTTTTTTCAAGGTATCACCATTCTTCTTTGATTTGGGTGGCTTTGGTTGTTGGTCGAACTCTGTCTTTGTCTGTTGAAAAGCAATAGTATTGGTTAAAATTTTTAGGTAAACAGTATTATTGTTCATGTCTTGTATAATTTACTCAACATGACACAACCAGCCAAAAGGTTGGAGTCAATTCATAAAAAAAAGAAAAGAAATGAATACTTAATTCTTAAGCAACAAAACATCAAATCGATCGAATGTGACATTTATAATGTTATAATAAATAATTTTTCAAGTGATGATCATAAGAAATGTTTCTTAAGCAGCAAATCAGCACATTATAATGATTTTTGATGGATCATGTGTTGTACCTGAATTCAGCATTGCATTATACAGGAATATTTTAAATAGTGCTGACAAATGATTAATCGCGATTAATCGCATCAAATATAAAAGTTTTTGTTTACATAATATATGAGTGTTTGTACTGGGTATATTTATTATTTATATATAAATCACAAATGTCATGTATAATAAAGGAAAAGTGTTTATATATGAACTATATTGTATATAGAAATAAAATATAATAATAAATATATACATGCATATGCATGTTAATATTTTTAAAATATACTGAATGTGTGTGTGCGTTTATATTATATATATATATCTATATATATATATATATATATATATATATATACAATCCTATATGATATTATGTAAACAAAAACGTTTTAGCGTTGATTAAGCGCTTTGACAGCACGCATGTTAAAATATATTAAAATATTTAAAACAGTTATTTTAACTGGTAACAACCATTTTCAATATTATGTTAATGGATAAAATAAATGCAACCTAGGTGAGCATTAAAACTTTTTTCTGGTTGCTTTTTTTTATTACCAACCCCAAACTTTTGAATGGTTGAGTATACAGATAATATAATTTATGCTTATAAAAATGTACATGGCAGGATACAAGATATATCAGGGCCATATATGTATCACTCAGGATATTAGCGATTTAAAACAATAAATATTTTCCATGCATGTTATTTTCTATTTTTACCATCGATTAACTTGCTGTCATTAACACAAGTCAAAAAAATAATTTAATAATACCATTACATGTCATCTTTAGCAAACTTCAAAATGAATATCCATTTTTCATACTGTACATTATAATGTTGTGATGCTTAAATTCACTTGTAGCATTTAAAATGATTGATTTTAGTTTTTAATGTTTTATTTTTAAATGTATAATGTGATCAATCACCTGTTGTATAAAGGCATGTGGGTTAAATCGAAACCTATGTGATAGTCTGTTATTACATTTTTGTATTTTTGGAGCACAGGTGTGCAGACTTTTTTCTATATTCATGAACATTTAATATCAACCATTTATCAGTAATAGGTCATAACATGAAAAGAATTATAGTGTGATTTGCCTACCTGAAGTTGGACATAGTCACTTTCATCTATTCCTGAGTCTACCATTGGTTCACTTTTGCTGTGACTTCTCCTTTCAGACGGGCCTATATTCTCCACCACTACTGGTTCCTTAGCCGGGACTCTGAAAAGAAGCTTTCCATTTGCATTCAGGATGGATACCAGCCTCTTCACATCCTCTGGTATGGTTCGAGCCACCATAACAAAGCGCTCCAGGTGGTCAGGCGTCTCTGACTGGCCGTCATCCTGAGCTAGCGTATCTAGCAGCCAGCCCAGATCGCGCAGAGTCCTTGCAGCCTGCTGAAGGATCAAGCCAGAGTCTTCAACGATGGAGAGCTGCTTCAGAAGCCTGGTCTGCAGGCTGAAGTCTGTCAGTCGCTGTGCGTTACCTCTGACATCCAAGGCGAAGTTCAAGAAGCAGGTGACGGAGTCAGTCACGTCTTCAGTGGCCATGCGGATCTGATTGAGGTGCTGACTCAGATGCTCTTTGGTTCTCCACTGGCTGCTGACGAACAGCATAAGCTTGGGCACAGATTGGCACACTGCTTCTTGCAGCTCAAGCAACCTGTTGCTGGCTTGCTCTTGTGAAAGTGTGACCTCACGCAAGGGCTCAGGTTCAGGAGAACTCAGCATGAAAGAGTCGCATGAGCTCCTGGAAGAACTGGAAGCTGTGGAGGAGGTGGACACCGTTGAGCTCCTCTGGTGGTCTTTGTTGTCCTCATCGTCCCTTATAATTGTCGCTTCCACAGGCTGCCTGGACGTTGTTCTGCCCCTTGAGGGCCAATGGTGAAGTTGGTCATACATGGGTCCAGGTTTATCCCTGTACTCAAGAGATCCGTGGGTCTTTTTAGAGTCTGTTTCAGGAGGGCTTTGCTTTCTGGGTAACACTACAGGGCTCTCTGTTTGTTTAAGGCAAGGTGGGACATCATAGATGCATGAATTTGTTGCATTCCCAGTATCTGTACAAGACTGCACCACTGCATTGCTCGGTTTAGGGATGTCATAGAGGGGCTGGATGGGGCCATGCCTGTTTTCAGGCCAGCTATGATTTGGCAAAGTGTCATAAAGCGGCTTGTTTGAATTCATAGTTTTGGGTGGCATGGTGCCATAGTAACAAGTTTCACATCCTTGTTTTTGGGGGGAAACAGGCACGTCATAAATCCATTCAGACTTACAGGGTTTTGGCATGGTACTATAACCACATAGAGGCTTTTGAATATCCTCACTGATGGAGGGCACTGGGATGTCATAATTGGGGTCTTGGGAAGTCATTGGGGGTAATGTGGCGACCTAAAAAAGAAGCAAATAAATAGCATATTTCACTTAGAAATAGTTCACAAATTGATTCGATTCAGCTTCTGTACTGAATCAGAGATCCGTTAGTGAAGACAGTTTTTAATGTGTTTGTATGAGTTGCTGTACAGGCGTTACCATGCTTACTCTTTTCTTGGTTGCAGTCGCACATCTCGCACTTTGCAGCAGTTCATATCTATTATGAAAGTCTTTGTTTGACGTCACTGATGTTTTCCTTTCCAAAGGCTGCAGTGTAGATGGCTTTAAAAGTCAAGTTACACAATTTATGATGCTTAGTTTGATCAATATAATTTGCAGATTATTTCACAATCTTCTCGTCTTTTAACTGAATAATCGAAAATGACTAGTGCAAGAGTTTTTAAACTTTTCAATGCCAAGGACCCCCAAAAATAATGTTTTCATGTACAAAGACTCAGATAATTAAATGTTATTTTGTAACATATTTTATTTTAGTTTCCAAAATGTAATAATGAGTTTTAGTATTGCCACTGTACTAATGTGAAAGACAAAACAAATATTAATTAAAACAAATATATTTTTATATAAATATAGAAATATATCTTTTTTCTGCCTATTCATATTAGATGCATAAACCTGAGGATATTTTCAGTTTTCACAATACACGTTTTTCTCTATATTATTTATTTGATAATTTTCTATATTTTAAAATTATATCTGGATTTGTTTTTTATTTATGCTGTATTTTTATACTGATCAAACAATGTCTGTCAATAAAATAAATTGTGCGTAAGTAAAAATGTTTTCTATAATCATTGATCATTTCTACATTTTGCTTCTTCTTTTTAGCTATTTTTTACTCTCAGTTTTTCTGCAGGCCCTCTTGCAGACCACTAGGTGTCCCATGACCTCAACTGGAAACCCCTGGGCTACTGAACAACTCAAATAATAAAAACTCAAGAGGACTTACTGTGAACAAGGAGGGTTTTCTCACCAGGCTTGGGACATCATATATTTCTGTACCAACTCTGGCTGTTAAAGCCTGAAAAGAGAAAAAGTGTAAGTATAGACGCTAAAGTAAACAAGCAAAAATTTGAATACTCTATGGAGATGACAACATGGCCCACTTCTTAAAGCGAGACGGGATCATTTAAAGTGCTGTACACTTTACTGTGTGCCTGCCCAATTAACCCGGTTTTTTAATTGAACCCATGCTACACATAAGCTGCTAAGGTTAACAATTCTCCCTGAAGCAGGAGGGGAAATGGGCAACATGTGAACCCAGCCACTACACCTATTACACAGTAATTGCACAGACACTTCCCTCTCTCTCTTTCTTTGTGTCTTTCTATCTCTCTCTCTCTCTCTCTCTGGGGTCCCTAGCCATAGATCTTCTGGTTACAGTTAGTGGTGTCTGAATTCTGTCGTTGCTACTCTTTTACAAGCTCATAAAGCCCCTGTGCTACATACCTGTCCCCACAGAGTGAGGCCCCTGGTCCCCATCTCTGAACTCTTTGCCAGCAGGGTTTTCTGAGACATTGCTTATTATTAGCCTCAGTTCAACATACTGTATAGTCTACTAAATCATCTAGACATTCAGTTCTCCCTTTTATATTTTGGAATGACTGGCTATTGACATTCATGGAATATTTAGTGAATCACGTGTAAAGGTCCAATAACTTTAGCCTCCACACCAATGGACAATAACGTAGTTCATTATAAGTGCTGTTAATATGTCGTCTGCCACTTTAAATGCTTGAGGTCAAAGTCAAATGTATTCTGATTGGCTGTCAATGTTTTTTGTTATTCATTGGCTGGGGAAAAAAAAATCGAATCCGATTCCAGATTCTGAAAGTTCTGTTTATATGAACCCTAAACTTTGCAATCGACTTCATATATATTTTAAATGTATGTAAGCATATGCAGCACAGCACTGTACATTATATGCAAGGTATTTTTAAATATGATTACCTGAATCTGAATAGTCAGATTATGAATAATCTGAATTTTTTCCTGTTGATCAGATGATTTGAGGTCTACACCAACCTGTTTCAATCCAATTGAAATTCATTCGGATCAAGCTTAGTTGGATTTATTTAGGTGTTTACATGAAGGCATCTCAGTCTGATTGAGCCATCAATCTGATTATGAACAGATTATTTGGGTGCATAAAAACATAGCTACTGATAGAAAATGTGCTGTTGCTCCAGTGAGAGACTTACGTCATGAGGAGACCTGATTCCTTCTAGATCCTCTTGTGCCGTGTGCTTCTCTGATGAAGAGGCAGCTTGAAGGGGCACTGTATATATTGTACTCATTTCTTCATAAATCGGAATCACTGGTGGCCTGCTAGCTTTTGGAGTTTGATAGATGTTCTGATGGCAGTGGTTGCTCAAGTAGTCCCTCTCTGTACCCAAGTTCCTACAAAGTTTCTCAGCCTCTGCTGGGGAAAGCGGAGCCAGGCGGTTCGCTGGTGCCAGGCCCTGACATCCATGAAGAGCACACTTCCACCAGCCGATGCTCTCCGACACGTTCTTCTCCAGCACCATGATGATGTCACCCTTGTGAAAGGCCAGTTCATCCTTGGTTTCGGCTGTGTTGTCATAAAGAGCTCTGGCAAACAGCGTCTGAAGGAAACAGAAGACAGAAGATGTGAGAGAAGGGCCTCTAAAGACAGCTACTGGTTAGAAGACGACAATGAAGGACCACCATGGATGGCAGTGGTGTCTTGGAATTGGATTTGAACAAACAATGGCCTTGTGTGACATGGATAATGGGCCTTTGCGTAACTAGGCACAACTTCGTAGCCTTGCTGAAAGAATCCCTGTGACCTTGTTCCCTAGATGTCCTCTGAGACTTTGTTCAGATAGGCAGTAAAAATCCAACACAAATGTTTGTTTTTTGTAGTCTGAGCAGACTTTTTTTCTTTGTATTATTGAAATATATATATTATACTGCCATTATCATGATATATGCTCTGATAATGTGGTTTTGTTCTGTCTATAAATACAAAAGTTTGGGGTACATTTTTTTAAAGAAAATAATATTTTTAATCAGCAAGGATGCATTAAAATTGATCAAAAGTGACATTATATAGGTTAAATGTTACAGAAGATCATCAATAAAATGTATCACAATGTATTTTCAACAAATGAACACCAAATAAGCATTTCGGAAGGACCATGTGACACTGTAGACTGTTGAATATTCAGCTTTGCCAGCACAGGAATAAATACATCTTAATATAATAAACAGTTATTTTAAATTGTAATAGTATTTCACAATATTACTGTTATTACTATATTTTTGATTAAATAAATTCAGTCTTGGTGAGCATAAGAGGCTTCTTTTAAAAAACATTAAAATATCGTACCGACCCAAAAGAATACGTCCGTGTGTTTGTGTATAAATAAAACTTGAATGACCAAAACATTTCCGGAACCTTGTTTGAATGCGTTCATTTTTGCACGTTTTTGTAATATTGAGTACTATAACTGAGAATGTGGGTGTCCAAAGACAGGTGAATGGATGAAATGGCTTCCTCTATGCTTGGTTTTCACTTCCTGCAACAGTATTCTTTAGAAAATTCTGGTCTAGACTGTTTAACAGTGGGAAACATTGTGAACAATGAATCCATTCAAATAATTTTTAGCAGAACTCTGTTTGTCTGTGAATTCAACAGTAGTTCCGGAGTTTGATGCTCAGGTGCTTCAATTGTCTGTACGGTTATTTATAAACAGGCCCTCAGACACACACAAACACCTGCACCTTCAAATCATACAGTAAACAAGAGATTTGATGCAGGTGAAATCTAGAGAGCCTCTCACTCAGCACACATTAGCAGTAGCACACACACATGCACACACACGTCTACTATGTGCACACGTCCCTTTAAACTCATCCCATGTGCTCACAAATTCCTCAGCAGCAACAGTGCACATGCTTAAAATTAAACAGCACTGGAGCATAATAGAAGAATACCTTTCATGAACATGAACTGTTAGTGATCAGAAATCTATTTATCAGTCTCTTAGCCTTATTCTCAGTTAAATAAAAAATACATGCATACAACATAAAGCAAAGCAAAACCAATTAAATGTCAAAGGTTATAAGCTGTTTTTCATTTTTCATTAAATGTAAAGTCATACAAATCTGATTATACAATATTGTGTGAATATACTCAATCTTTCCTCGTTATAAACTACAGTATGTGACATTTACTATGCTGTGTGTGAATAAGTAAAAACGTTTAATTTGGGCACAGTATATGCATGGATGTTTTGTTAAAGTTAGTTGCTTCAATGAATAATTCAGTAAAACATGTATTATTAGATTTTTAATTCTGTCTAAATCATCTCTAAATCACCTAACCCTAACCCCGAATATATAATTTATACATATTTAATACATAATATATGTATAGTATTTGATATTCTACACACATATATCATTACAACACTTTATTTTAAGGACCAATTCTGACTATAAACTAGTTGCTTAGAGCATGTTACTAGCATATTGGCTGTTTATTATAAAAACCATAATTATGTCTTATCATGAACGGAAACTACCTACTACTTATTTAATAAGCAGCAAATTGGTTTATGGAGGGAAAAATTGTGAATATGTTCCCTATTCTAAGGTATAAACATTGATATATACAGTGTATATATAAGTTATTACCTGAATAGGGACCATAGTTATGTTTAATTTAATATATTAAAATAGCAAAATATTGTCCTATTCTAAAAAAAATTAAATCGATGGAACAGCTTAGGTAATTCAACGTATATACACACACACACACACACAAACATAACATATATATATAGCCCCCACCCCCCTCTCTCTATATATACAGTATAGGGGACATATTTTTTTATATATGTTTTTGAGTACAATATTACAAACAATATACAAACAGTATTTTAGAAATTATTTTATTTTACTTTTTTCTTAATACATTTAATCCAATCCTTTTAATTCACACATTTAAAACGAGGGGAAAAGTGAAAATTATTTCAGGTGCTGTAACCAGAGATTGATATAATTACCCAGAATATAAAAAAAAAAAAAATTACATTTATTTAAATTAAACCACTTAAATAAACTCCTAAATTGAAGAGCTGTCTGCAGAAACAGGTGATCACCACCTCTTCAATGTAATGTACATGTGTGTGCGTGTGTATTCATGTGTGTGCAGTAGCTGATGTTCAGCCCCCCCCACCCCATACCTCCCCCCACACACCCAGCCTTCCTTCCTCAAAGCTCCACTCCCCGCTGATAAGAGACGGATGCAAGCGCTGCCTTAAATGGCTCATGGACGGATCCTCTGCGACAGAGCCTCTATTCAGCCCACATGGCTGACATACTGAGCACCAGTTCCACTCGCAAGCCCTCCAGTTGATTGCAACGCATGCTCTGGTTAATGCACGCTGACCACAACAAACCGCAGACCCTCCTACACTGATCCACACAGACCAAAGCACACCAGGGCCAGTCCCAGCATGCTTTGTGTGTGCATGAGAACTTTATGTGTGCTGCAAACGAGAGCACCAAACCCAAGTTGCACCTAGCTTACTTTAATAGTAGACATGGCATGAGGTGGTTTTGTTAGCATACAAAATAATAGGATATGTATTTCTTGTGGTTATGTGTGAAGGGCCATTTCAGTTGTTTGTTTTATGTAGCACAATGCTAACTACAACAGAAAAACAGCAGAGTTTTCGGAACATGTACAATAATACAATATGCCTAATTTGCATAGAAAAGAATCACTGAATTTACACAGAAAAAGAGTACTTGTAATACAATAACTGAAATGTATTAATTTTTTTAGGTTACTGAATATGCAGAAACAACCACGCTGAAAAATGGTGTAGGATTTACTTTGAAACTATTTTCACTCATGGTCAATTTGACTAATTACAAAGAAGCATCAAGTAACGCATTGAATGTAACACGACATTAAGTAGTATTTTTTTTTAAGTGTACTCTAATGCAACTTAAAAATAAATAAATAAGTAAATAAGTGTATGTGTGTGTGTGTGTATATATATATATATAGGCAATATATATGTATATATTTTACAGTGTATAAGTAAGTATTTTGTAGGTTGGTAGGTAGGTCAAACTCCGTTTGAGACATATATCAACACTGCCTCAACCAATGGCGTGAGTTTGGGGCGGGGCTATCCGTTTACCCCAGCCAATGGAAGAAGGGAGACTTTTCAAGAAAATCATTATCTTTGCAATTCTGTTTTGTGGTGCTGGTAACACAGAAATTAGGGTGTTTTCACACTTATTAACATATTTCTGCAAAAAAAAATGGTTTGAACATTGTTCACACTGTTCACTACAGATAAACAGTCTAACCAGCAACATTTTGTGCTCAAATAGTGTGTGCTGAAATGGTGTGACTGTAAGTGAATTTGCCCCTGGTCAGTACAACCGCACACGTGTCTTAAAAGGGAAGATGGCTGAGTGTGTACATTTCTAAGTTTGTGTTTGGAGTATGCGCGTGTGTACAGTGAGAAAGGAGGTCAAATTCAGCTGGGATTCCAGCACACGCCTGCTTGTGCAGATCAGACTGGGACAGCTGGCCTCAGCTCTCAAGAAGCAGCTGTCTCTCTGCTTCATGTCTCTCTCTCTCTGCACATACGGGATGAAAACTGATATGCCATACTGTGCTTTCACGTAATGATAATTTCTAGATTCATAGAAAAAACTACAAATCTAGAACATGCAATAAAAAAATGTATTGCACAATTCACTAGAATACCTTCGGAGCAATATTTTTGAATGAAAAAAATATATTTGATATATTTTGGTGACACACTATCAGACTTCTTTCAAAAACATAAAAAATTGAAAAAAATTAAGATTCATTACTTCAGAAAACTACATACATTCCTATGAACAAGTGTAGTTGTTAAGTGTCACAGTAAGATTGTGTTCACACTGCAAAATGTGTATTTAGTGTGTGAAAGAATTTCCCATTCACTTTAACCCCTCAACCTAAGGGTGAAAGTGCAAAACCCCAGTGTCAGCACTCCTCAGCAGAGAATTCTACGTACAAGGCAAAAAAGGCTTGCTATGCAAAGAATGATAAAAACACAAACGTCAGATCTTTTCATCTTTAGCACTTTCTAATGCAATATCCATGAACCCACAAAAGAAACACGTTTTTGTCCATACAATGAAAGTCAATGGGGTCCAAAACAACCTTGGCCTATATGACTTCCACCGTATGGACAAAACCACACAGAAACTGCACTTTTCCCACAATTTCCACTTTTTGTACTCTAAAGAAAGTAAGTAAACTATCCCTTTATTTGGAAAATTGCACACATATCTGAGATGGCAAATAAGCTGTTGATGAGACAAAGTGGTCCATATTTCCAAAGGAAGAATATTTTTTTTTTTTTTGTGGGGGGAAATGTGAGAGTGAGGTGCTTTGGACATAAAATATTTATAGCGTCTCACAGGGTCACTGGCTCAGGCAATGAGCATCTCTCTTCACAGGGACAGGAAGTTGCCTTGTTAAGATGATATATTAGACTTTCCCACACTGAGTGAGTGCATGAGTATGCACCGATGTAGGCCGTCTGAGATGTGCTTCATGCAAATAGTGTACCCAAGAAAAATTCCACTTGTTTTCCAAGCTCATCTCATAGTTTAAAGGAGTCATATGATGCGATTTAAATTTTTCCTTTCTCTTTGGAGTGTTACAAGCTCTTGGTGCATAAAGAAGACTAAAGTCTCAAATCCAAAGATATATTCTTTATAAAAGGTAAGAGTCAGCCACGCCTACCTAAAACAGATCGTTCTAACACGCCCCCACATATCTACGTCACAATGTGGGAAGATTTGCATAACGCCGCCCAAATGTTCACGCAAAGAAAGAAGGCGTAACTTTTATTCTCGCTGTAGTATTGTTGCCGCCGCCGCCATGTCATGAAGGCGCTGTGTGATTCTTTGTGAAAGCGAAACTACTTTGTTTGGCCTTCCAAAAGAGGACGATATCGCTTTGTCATGCCTAGAGCTGATCCGTGCTGTTCGCTGTGGGAATACATCAACTTAGTGCTGTGGTTTGCTGGATCGGCTTTCACCGTGGAAGAAGCGGACAGCGAGTACCGCCCGGGGGGTCGTCCACATGGTGGTTGCCAACAAGCCCTCCGGAAGCTCCTTCGCGAATCCGCTGGCGCGACGTTATCAAGCCCACTGGAATGCGCTCACTCTGCAGCGGCGTTCCATAACACGAGCCCCGGCCTGATCACTCTAGGCCACCGTGTGTGACGCTGTGTTTCGTTGTGAAAGCGAAACTACTTTGTTTGGTCTTCCAAAAGAGGACACGACTAGAAATCTTTGGTTAAGTTGTATTTACAACACTGTTGCAGAACCGTTCAACCCAAATATTCAGTTGTTTGCAGCGCATTTTATGGAGGACTGTTTTTTGGGAGAGTAGACTACAATGCCGGCTGTTTGGACTCACAGACTGTAAGTACGTTTTTATATTTAAAGAGTTTTTATATTTAATATATTTAAAGCAAGTTTTTTGGGCAGTGAAGAGTAGGGCTGTTTTGTTGTTTGTCATTTCTCCGATCACAAATGCAGACATAGTTTTATGTTTACGCGGCGCGATGCAACGCAACGCGTAAAAAGACAGTATAAGTTATTATAATCCATAATTATGCCCCCACTAGATGCAACAAATGCCTAGTTTATAATAGGTTTTAATGTTTTTGAATCATCGCTCTGGCATGACAGGGCATCACAATATGGTAAGGAGCGTAACATTTCTGTTCACACGCATGAGGTTTCGGCCAAATTCATAACCACTGGATCAGCGGGCCAATCACCCGCCCCCCCCCCCCCCCCCCCCCCCCCCCCCCCCCCCCCCCCCCCCCCCCCCCCCCCCCCCCCCCCCCCCCCCCCCCCCCCATAACCTCGCTTTCAGACGAGGAGCTTTGTAAAAATCAAAGCGTTTAGAAAGGCTGGGCCAAGAGGAGAAACAAGAATGACAGTATTGTGGAAAAGAATGTGCTTTTGAACCTTTAAACGCTAAAACACATTCATTACACCCAAATACACAAAAATGTTATTTTAGGCAACATATATGACCCCTTTAAAGGGTTTTAGAAGTTGGCACTTTTCTCCCTGCATGGAGAGAGTTCAAAGAAGCCACTTAATATTTTTATTTTGGTCAAAAGTGTAATGGGCCAAAAAATACAGACATATAGAAGGTATAGAGAGGGGAAAAAAGTATATATATATAGCCATCAGGTCTGGTTCACTTTGCAGCTTATTGAATTCAAGAACTGACAGCAAGGGACTTTCTGACCAATATGCAAAACACATGTTTTTTTTTATTTGATGTGATAGACTGGAGTCGTGTGGATTACTGTGATGTTTTTATCAGCTGTTTGAACTCTCATTCTGATGGCACCCATTCAGGATCCAATGGCGAACAAGCGTTATAATGCTACATTTCTACAAATCTATTCAGAAAAAGTAACAAATTTACCCACATCTTGGATGGCCTGAGGCCGAGTACATTTTCAGCATATTTTCATTTTTAGGTGAACAGGTTAAGTCACTTAAAAGTATTCACCATGCCTTGGGGAAGTTTGTTAACGGCTCTCTGGAATACTTGACCAGTATAATATGCTAATTTACACACATTAAATGTGGGGAAAAAAAATTTGGTTTAGGTCTACGTAAGAACTGGGTGAGCAATTCCTAACACCCACATATATAAACTGTTCAACTTAAACTTATTTGGTATTTCCTGTGTCACAACAATGATGATATCATACACATACCTCTTGTTTCTCAGAGATGACTTCCTGGGATCCATCGATTCTCATAGCTCTGTTTATTTGTTTCTTTCATTTTTCCAGGGAGGACATAGGAGATAATAATGACTGACTG
This sequence comes from Sinocyclocheilus anophthalmus, assembly GCA_018155175.1. NCBI lineage: Eukaryota > Metazoa > Chordata > Actinopteri > Cypriniformes > Cyprinidae > Sinocyclocheilus > Sinocyclocheilus anophthalmus. Next base: position 35,352 of record JADLZN010006369.1, read on the forward strand.
ATGTTTAGATATGCTATATGAGTAAGTGCAATCATCCCATCACTAGCTACAAGTTCCCTTTTAGAAATGTGAGCGTTTTGAAATTGATGCATCACAGGAAATGTCATGCATCTATGCAATACAACGATTAGACGATTGAATGTAAAGACAAGCAGCAGATTATGCTAGATGATTATGATATATTGCAAATAAAGGCTGAGGGTTTATGAGGCCCAATGAGTGGACTATTTTCTGACCCTTCATGTCTTCTGCTTTTTATGCATACATTGTCACCACATTTTGATGTCTTCCCATAGTAGAGTGTTTGTAGATTCCCGCCCCCCCCTAATTCATCGAGTAAGTTTTAGTTGTTAGCTTAGATAAATTAAATTTAGACACAAATGTGAACATACATTTTAAAACGCTGCTATATTTAACATGTAATAAATACAGTGAGATATAACGTATAAAATGTAACCTAATAACATGTTGACTTTTTGTTTTTTTGATCAATGACTTTTGATCGAAGGAAATAGAAAATAGAAGTTCTTCAGATACGTGTACTTTCTGTGGAAGTGTGGGTGAGAGGAAACAGGCCAGTCTGTGGGTGTGATTTTGCCACTAATATCTGTCACACCACATCGCAGATGATTAAAATACTTGATATAAGGAAGATCACAGAAATGGCCAAAAGGTCAAATGTCAAAGAAATCTGTAAGTAGCAAAAATTAAATAAACGTTCAGGGTCGGTAAGGTTTTTCTTTTTGGAGAATTCAGCAAGGATCCATTCAGTTGATCTAAAGTGACAGTAAGGCCATGTCACAAAAGATTTCAAGATTCCAAAGAGATGCTGTTCATCGAATGATTAAAGAAACTCTATCCATCATCAAAGAATCCTGAATCCTAAAGTGACCAATTATGTTTCCATTAGGTCAGTAGAGAGTATTGAGGCTTATATTTCACCATTTGTTGATCTACAGGTGTACAAACCACATCAATATGTGAAAGCAGATCAGGAGTAAGTACAGTAGATCACTCATTTAGACATAAACTTTTCTGCATTCTAAACTAAAATCAATTCCTGTCCTGACCAATCTAGTCAACTGAACCCAGCTGGATATAGAAACAGACAGAATATATCAAACTAGCATCAAACTCACTTGATACTCTCAACGTCACATAGGTAAACAAATATTTTGTCACATGTGATGTGCAACATCTGATCTGATTGGCTTTGGAATTATGAGCAAAGACATATAAAGGTGCAAACCACAGCCATGGTTGGTAGTGACAAATAAAGTTCAGCAGTTCAATATTAAGCTCTTCACTAACAGCATCAGATAACCATAGAAATATTTACTCATATAGAGATGGGACTTGAATAGTAAAAGTGCTAATATCTATCTTTAATAGTTAAAGTTTCCTGTACCCTCTCCAACCCAACTCGACCCTAGTTTCAAAAGAAGAGAGCATGTTAACGACAGCCATAAAGTGCCATTCTCTTCTTTTCACAGTATCACGTTACAAAGCACCTTCCTGCAAATTTAGGAGTCTATACGAGGCTCAGGGCGGTGAGGGCAAGGGTTAGAGCTGACACCACATCTGAATGGTAAAATCCCTGCAGTTGGTTGTAAGCAAGCAACAACAAAAAAACTACTGTACAAGAAAAACGGTTCCTTTTTGAAACACTGACAGCAGGCTAGTATAGGTTCCTCTGAGAAATCACTTAATGTTACTAGTTCATTCAGGGTCTGAAGATGCACCTAAAGAAGTGATGTGTTGTTTCCGAAGATGCTAAGTTAATTTAGAAGTGAACAATACTGACCTCCATCTCTGAGATACGAATCCTATGATCAATAAGTTCTTAAATCCCATTCAAAAGTCCATGTAGAACTGACAGATACAGTAAAGCATCTGTACTTCTGTTTGCTATATTTCTATGTTCTCTGGTCTTCTTGTTGCTCTGTGTCACACACACACACACATTTCCCAAATAAACCCAGAGTCCAGACACTTCACAATAAGGGGCGGGGAGTGCAGCATTCACTCATGACATGTGTCTTGCTCTCATGCACGTAAGCCAATCCGAATCCCCTTTAACAACTGCTGCTGCACCTCCTCCAACTTCTACGAAATTGTGAGAGAATATCTGTGCGTCTGATTTTAAAAAGCAGAAGTTATTCAGACTGAATGTAGGTTCTTTTCCAAAAGAAAGACACAGTCTTTTCAGTATTATTGTTACTTTACTTCCACTATTTGTTTTACAAATCTATTTTAATTTTCGCCTGCTCACACAAGCTGATTTACTGTTTCAACGGGACAGATTCTTCAGTGGACAAACTTTGTTGTCAGGACAATAGATGGAGCCCCTGTAAAGGGCTGGTGGGGGTGGGACACCAATGATATACAACAGGGGTTCTCAACTTGTGGGTCGTGACGCAAAAATGGGTCACAGCTCTGTTCTGATTAGGTTGTGGAGAGCACTGAATAAAACATGTTACAACATGTCAGATGCAAATAATAAAATACAAATAATATAATAACTGTGTAAAGTTGCACTTCCATCTGTCATTTTTGATGTCAAAGCACTCCATCACACTCTACACCAGTGTTTCTTAACCGGAAATAGACACAAAAACACAACCTCAAGAAACCACCCTAAATGGTCTGTCACATAATTCAGGGGGTCCGTAGAAATATTACAAAATTTGGGTTTTTTATTCTAACCATGAACTGATATATATTATATATATATATATAGATATTTTTTTTTAAATATATATATCTGTTCTAGATTCAATGTAAACACTATGCTTTGGCAATACCGGTTGGGCATCCAATAAATTAGAATGTAGTGGAAAAGTTAATTTATTTCAGTAATTCAGCTCAAATTGCGAAACTCGTGTATTAAATAAATTCAATGCACGTAGACTGAAGTAGTTTAAGTCTTTGGTCTTTTAATTGTGATGATTTTGGCTCAAAAACCCACCAATTCACTATCTCAACAAATTAGAATATGTTGACATGCCAATCAGCTAATCAACTCAAATCATTGACACCCTTCACAAGGAGGTTAAGCCACAAACACTCATTGCCAAAGAAGCTGGCTGTTCAAAGAGTGCTGTATCCAAGCATGTTAACAACAGACAGTGAGTTAAAGAAAAATTGTGGAAGAAAAAGATGCACAACCAAGCGAGATAACTGCAGCCTTATGAGGATTGTCAATCAAAATCGATTCAAGAATTTGAGTGAATTTTACAAGGAATGGACTGAGGCTGGGTTCAAGAGCCACCACACACAGACGTGTGTAGGAATTTGGCTACAGTTGTCGTATTTTTCTTGTTAAGCCACTCCTGAACCACATACAACGTCAGAAGCGTCTTACCTGGGTTGTGGAGAAAAAGAACTGGACTGTTGCTCCGTGGTCCAAAGTCCTCTTTTCAGATGAGCGCAAATTTTGTATTTCATTTGGAAACCAAGGTCCTAAGAGTCTGGAGGAAGGGTGGAGAAGCCTCATAGCCCAATTGCTTGAAGTCCAGTGTTAAGTTTCCATAGTCTGTGATGATTTGGGGTGTAATGTTATCTGCTGGTGTTGGTCCATTGTTTTTTTTAAAACCAACGTCACTGCACCCATTTAACTAGAAATTTTGGAGCACTTCATGCTCCTTTAGCTGACCAGCTTTTTGAAGAGGCTAGATTTCATTTTCCAGCAGGCTTTGGCACCTGCCCACACTGCCAAAAGCACCAAAGTTGGTTAAATGACCATGGTGTTGGTGTTGGTGTGCTTGACTGGCCAGCAAACTCACCAGTTCTGAACCCCATAGAGAATCTATGGGTTATTGTCAAGAGGAAAATGACAAAACAAGAGACCAAAAAAATGCAGATACGCTGAAGGCCACTGTCAAAGAAACCTGGCTTCCATACCACCTCAGCATTGCCCACTGATCACCTCCATGCTACGCCGAATTGAGGCAGTAATTAAAGAAATAGGAGCCCCTACCAAGTATTGAGTACTGTACAGTAAATGAACATACTTTCCAGAAGGCCAACAATTCACTAAAAATGTTTTTTTTATTGGTCTTATGAAGTATTCTAATTTATTGAGATAGTGAATTGGTGGTTTTTTGTTAAATGTGAGCCAAAATCATCACAATTTAAAAGAACCAAAGACTTAAACTACTTGAGGCTGTGTGCATTGAATTTATTTAATACACTATTTTCACAATTTGAGTTGAATTACTTAAATAAATGAACTTTTCCATGACATTCTAATTTATTGAGATGCACCTGTACATTTTAACAATTGTCATGCCAATAAAGCCCACATGCATTATTGAATTGAGAGAGAGAGAGAGAGAGAGAGAGAGAGAGAGAGAGAGAGAGAGAGAGATAGACGGAGAGCAGGTGACAGCGTCCAGCAGAACTAAATTGTGTTAATCTGGGTCTGTCTTTCTTCAGATCAACTCATATAATCATGAAAAAATCAGTTTTGCCATCAGTTGTGAGAAGATGAAAGCGATATCTGTGTCGTTGTATCCTTTCAGTATTTAAGGGGATTTCCCACGACTTTCGTCAGCGCTGTTCAGTGCACTGAATCAATGGCATTGTTCTCTATGAAGTGAAATATCATCTTCACTGTAACCCATGTGATGCGTTGATTGTTGATTGAGACTTGTAAACTGGCACTCAAAGTAAATTAATGTCAACACCTTGTTTCATTCATGAATGAATCAGCGTTTTTAAGTGCATCCGTTGAATGAATGTTTTTTTAATGATGACTCACTCGTAAAGTCAGTCCATTGCCGCCACCTGCTGGTGTAACAATGCCTGACAGCCCAGCGCTGATACTGAAACATCACTATATAGTCAGTGGCATAAAATGGTCATAAAATGACAATAACATTGTTTCTCGCAATTATTTCTATGGCAATATATCGCTAAATAAAAAAAATAGTTAACAAGACCAGCCTATGGACAGGTGGCTTGATAGGCCATCTATCAGTGGACCTGACACCAGAAGAGCTAAGAAAAATGGACAACACAAAAACATGTCAATATCAATGGGGGGGCGGGGGTCCATGAGGTTGGTTTGAGATATTATGGGGGTCCAGTACTCAAAAAAGGTTGAGAACCACTGCTCTACACCATTATGAACCAATTCATTCACCTGTAAAATAAAATAAAATATTACCAAAGCTACTTTTAAAATGGGTTTACTTGCACTGGGAATAAACATAATTTGTGTCAACTGCAATGTTTTTTGTTTTTTTTTGCCATTTTGGCTGCAAAATTATTAGCTTAATTACCGATCATGAAATCACTGAGACATTTAGAAGCTATGATATGTCATTTCTGAGTCTATGCCATGTACATTTGGATCATTTTGGGCCTATGTAGTTCATGGAAATATTAATAAACATCCATGTTTTTAAGGAAATTTGGTATGAAAATCAAACACACATGTATGTCTTTAAAACATCAAAACATAAAATAATAATATATACATGCTTTATATATTTGAAAATATAGGCCCTACATATATATGAGCAATCCATCCTAAAAGTTGCTAGGCAATGCAGTCTAAAGTACAAAGGCAGCGCTCTGAAATACAGCATTGAAGTTACACATATTTTAACGTGATGAGATTTTGCCCTCAGCCAAAACTATTTGCTCTGGAAAAAATAACAGATTAATGAGACCAAAGACTACACACTAGATTTAGTGGCAAATTCCAGAAGATCTGGCCGAGTTGAGGCTGCCCTCGGCGGGTTTATGAGCTCTGAATGGCCGCTGACGTCCTGGAGCTCACATCTCCAAAAACATCGAAACAAATGTTCAAATAGACTATCTTTATTAACAAACCGCATATTTTAAGTCTAAACAAGTACAGTCTCACCTTAAAAACTCTTAAAACTACATTCCGTGCTACAAAAACTGTATTATTTTTAAAATGATAGTGGACTGGAGCGTCCACCATGACACTCAAGAAGAAATACCGCAAACGGTGAAACCATAGACTGTATAAAAACAGGGTGAAACGGTTGTTGGAGGTCTGTTATCAGATTTGAGGACCAGATATATATATATATATATAAATAAACAAAAAATATGTATCAAAATATATACAATATTTAATATGTGCAAAATCGCTCTCTCTCTCTCTCTATATATAATAATAAACTGTATACATACGTAAATACATGGATACCATATATATATATATAATTTTAATGCTATAATTTCCAGTTGTGGTCTGGTAGAAGCTGTGGATACTCTGGACAAACATTACAACTCTGTAATTACTTGTTACACCTATTACATGTGTAAACTTTTCTTTTGTGAAGCCAGTGAGCTCATTTGACCTTCCCTAAAACCAAACGAATAAATACGGATCTGTCACACAGTAAACACGCTAGCCACACTTGCTGTGAATGTAGCTTTGTACTAGCACTATTAAGAGCCTGACCAGTGCAAGAAAAGGAGGATCTTGAAACCGTATGAGGAATTACCCTTCTGCGTCAAATATTTAGACAAACTTTAGGCAATTTAACCTCGAAAAAGATTGCTGCTAAAAGCAATTCTTGCTCAAAGGGAAAATCTCTATTTTTTAAATGTTACAAACTCATCATTACCTTAACATTTGACATTACTGAAGAAACTCCAAAAATGCCAGCACAGATTTTAAATGTACGTAAGTTACGTTCCACAGTACTGTGACTACTAATGCAGAGGTCAACTGTCTGTATTGCAGTTTGTAGCAATTGCAGACCAGGTTTTCAGAAACGGTCCACCACACACATTAACATGAGGATGTTGCTGGGTCACATGTCTGAATCTCCAGGGGATTCTACAGAACAACTCTGCAAGCAGTGGTTGGTTGCGGTGTCTGTAAATGACTAATGTGCCATTTCGTCTATATGTGGCAGTGCTGGTGGTCACGGTTTCCTTTCAATACATCTCTTTCTGTGAGAGCTTTACTTCAACCATTAGCCACAAATAATGAAAAAAAGAAGAAAAAAAGAAGAAACAAAACCCACACTGAATTTACACGAAGTTGTTGAGAACCATCTATCCAAAACTGATTGCAGGATAGATGCTTCTCAACAAACCAAACGAAGACTGCAAATACATATTTGAAAAAGCTTTGAGGAAGGAAATAATGCTGATTATTTTGATAAATGTCATACCATCACAATGCAAAGGCATTGTGGGTAGTCAAAAAGCCCACTCTCAAATATCTAGCTAGGTCCTAAATATGGCTGTGGCTCCTCTTTCAATTGTATAATATTGCTCAAAAGTTTGGGGTCAGCTTGATTTTTTTTAATTTTTACAAAAATTAAGAAATACTTTAATTCCGAAAGGATGCATTAAATTGAACAAAAAGAAAATAAAGATATTTATAATGACTAAATATTTTAAATAAATGCTGTTCTGAACTTTCTGTTCTGCATAACTCTTTTCAACACTGATCATACGAATTGTTTCTTGAGCAGCAAATCGGCTATTTGAACGATTTCTGAAGGATCATGTGACACTGAGGACTGGAGTAATGATGCTGAAAAGACTTAAAATATATTAAAATTCTAAAAATGTATTTTAAATAGTAACAATATTTCACAACACATTTTTTTCTGTATTTTTTTAATCAAACAATTGCAGCCTTGGTGAGCATGAGAGACTTTCTTCAAAAGAAAAAAAATCTTTCCCCTACTTTTTAATGGCAGTATAAGTCTAGCGGGTTTTTATTCTCAGAACTTTCTCATGGTCGAATGGTTTCAAAATGAGTTACACAAAGTTGAATGCTTAGTGTCAGGAGTTTGATAAACAGCAAGCCGCACAATGATTCAATGCCATTCAAAAACACTTCAGACGTGTAACAAGGGAAAAACAATTGAATGACACGAAACAATTCTCTCGGAGTCTTTTAATATAAAACAAAGAGCACAGTACACAAATCGAAATGGAAAAGAAGACATTCTAGGCACTTGCCATGACAGAATAGTACACATCTTGTTGTCAGATACACGAATAACACAAATAAAATGTTTCTAGCTTCTGTCTCTAGCTGCGAGTGTAATATCAATGCAACTTTACAGCTGACAGTTTATGTTACTGAATGGTAACATCAGTAAAGTTCTAAAAATCTGAAAACGATGGATCTCAGGTGTTTCGTAAAACAGCACCACCCAAATGTAATACAAAGGTACTGCAGTCATAAGCTCTGCTGCTTTTAAAAACGGTTTTGTGTTAAATGATGCACAGCCTTGGCAAACATGGCTGTGAAGTCATAAACAGTGGGGAAATTTCTGATACAAGAAATTCAGACCCTTTTGGTCTCAAAGCACACAAACGACTCCTAGTCAGTGGTGGTGCGGCGATACCAGAATCGTGCTCTGAAGTCATCGCTGCAGGTCATGAAGCCGGGGTTGGTGGGTGAGTGTATGATACAGCGCACAATGTTATTGTGGCCTAATGAGAGCAGGTTTTTCCTCTCGGCCGTGCGGGAATCCCAGCAGCACAAGCTGATGGTTCGCTCGTCCGGCAGCAGCACATAGTCCTCCGTGTGGTTGAAAACACCCTGAGTGCGGTGCGTTTGTCGCCCACTGAGACCTGCACCTGCGTGACAGGAAACACAGTAAGGGTGAGCTGGCAGCAGAGTGTGAAAAACACTGGTCAGGTGGCGTGATGACAGACATGGTATTTCCAACATATATGTCAGGGTTTTGATTTATTTACCCCAAACTGACCAATGGAAGTTCCAAGTTATTAACTATTAGCACTTTTTACTGATGCAAAAAGACCATCATAATACATATTATAAAATGAATTGTTCCAGTCCTAGATGCTGATAACATATTTCAGTATATTTCAGTCTATTATGCTTACAAATAATATAAATTCTCTCGTAATTAATAATCATAGGCGGAGGGTGAACCAACTCCAGGGTAAGGCTAAAAGCAGCTCTTCTAGGCAAGAACCAGACATGGGTGTCATGTAGGCTAAAAAAAAAAAAGTTTAATGGGACTGACTTTGTATTTAACGGTATTACAATTTTATAAAAATGTTAGAAATTGATCATTATATAACGTTTCCTTTCCACTGTTATTCAAACAGCAAATAAATTATATATAGAAAGTGACATTATCCCTAACATTGATCTATCGCGAGTTTAAGCACTCTCAAAAAAACAAAACTATCATTATAATCACTGAAGCTGTATACACTGTTAAATGCATCTCTTACTTACATTGTACATACATCTGCACTTTGTGGTTTATGATGCGAGAATTCGCAAGAGTCCAGAATTCAGTCACCGAACGCGCGCGCACGCACGCACTCAAAACTGATGAGTTTGAACAATGACTCATCTGAACGCTTCGCAGCTGAACTGACTCAGCTGAACGCCGCAACTGACCATGTCTATTCATATTCACTTTGTTAGCAACAGACGTAATAGATTTAATTTGTTTATGCAGGGGCATTTTTGCCCCAAGTCCCCATGGCCACGCTCTGCCTATGTTAATAATGTAATGTTTCAGATTGATTTAAACTGGTAACCGGTCTTTATGAACTAATTATCAAAAGAACAGACTTATGGGAGTCGTGTGTTTCCGAAATAGGGCTGCATTAGTTACTGGAAATAAAAAGTAACTAGAGTAACTTTCTTGTGAACTGGGCTACACTGGTTACTCTATATGTTTTGGAATAAATCAGTTCATAAGAGTAATTTGTCCAGGACTCAGACTTTACTGGTCATGCTGAATGTTTTTTAGTCAATTCACAAGCAAATCACTCATGAGTCAGTTCAGTATATGTTTTTGATTCACTACAAAGAACTGGTTGATAAGAGTCATTTGTCTGGGATCAGAACTCACTGTTTATGCGGTGTTTTTGATTCACTATAAAGAACTGACAAATTCACTAAAAAGAATCAGTTCATAAGAGTCATTTGTCCAGGATCAGAATATACTGGCTGTGCTGTGCTTTTGATTCAATATAAAGAACTCATAGAAGTTATTTTCTTGTGAATCAGACTGCACTGGTCAAGCTTTACACTTGAGTCAATAAAAAAAAAAAAGATTTGTAAAAGTAATTTGCCTAGAAATCAGACAAATGAATAGAACGTTTCTTGCTACTATGTTGCAGTACACTGACTTTTTTTTTTAAATAATATTTAATACTGACAAACATTAACATTTTAAGTAAGTGATGTAAGTGAAGATTCAGCAGCGACAGAACAGAAAAGATTTTAGGAATCGATATAGAGTCTGCTTAAATAAAAAATAAAAAATTATAATAATAATTAACACCTTTTTCCTCAGCCAGAATTTAATCACAATTCTTCATCTAGCCTGTGTAATCTATAATCTAAACCTACCCATAATTCTCCATCTTACCTGTGTACTTGACCAAAGTCCGGCCTGTAGAAATTTCCCAGAGTTTAGCAACAGAATCCTTCCCGCTGGACAGAATATACTTGGAGTTCTTGGAGAAAACAGCCGAGCAGACCTCAGCGCCGTCGTGGGCTTTCTCAAAGGTGGTCACGCACCGGTTCGACACTCCGTCCCACAACTTAATGCTGCCGTCTTTGCTACAGGTGACGTAGCTGTTAGCGCTGGGATTGTAACAGACTCCGCAGATGCTGTCTGTGTGCTGGTCCAGAGGGTTGCAGGACACAAAACACTGGAAAGTGTTAACGTCATAAAGACGCAAGGTTGGGTGTTGCGTGCCGACTAGTAAGAAATCCCCAGATGGATGGAAGGAGATGGAGCGCAACATTTCAGCTTCCTGTAGAAAATGAAAGGGAGAAACATTCCATGCAAACATCTCCAATAAATGACGGACCACACATTTACCTTTTCGAACTAATTTAGAGGCATGATTTAGCTTGATTTTATACCTGTATGTGCTTGAAGGCTCTTTTTGCAGATGGCTTTGAATAATCAAAGAGTTTGAGGGTGTAATCACGAGAGCCAGAGGCTAAGATCTGCTCGGTCGGGTGAAAAGAGAGGCATGTGACCTCATCCACATGATCATACAAGGTTCTGATTACAGGGTGGTTCTCCATGTTCTGCTGGGCCGTTTCGTTCATCATCACCTAAATCAGAAAACAGAATTGCACTGGTTGTCAGGTTGCCCAACTGGAATAAACTACACAATATTAAAGTAAAAAAAAAAAGTAGGGCAGGAACTTGGTTCAGCATCAGACGTTGCAGAGGTGTGGGCATTGAACTCCAAAGTAGAGGCAAATTTTGTAAAAATTTAAAATATGATTGGATGAATTGTTCACAGTACGATCTATAACATGCATTTAGAAAAGAGATAAGGCGACTTGAAAATCAACTCATCCAGGCACTCACCTCAAGAGGCATGGCGCTTTTGGCCAGCATGCGCTCAGTATCCAGGATCTTAATGGAGGCGTCAGCGGAGCCCGTGGCTATGAGCTGCCCATCGCGGCTGTAGGTGGCCACACGGCACGGCCCCTTATGAGACGTCACATAGCAGGTCTCATACTCTGATGCTTCTGGGGACATGGTTTGCACATCTGCATCAAATTCCAGGTCGATGCCCACACCGGGCGCCACAGTGTCCGAGCGGCCAATGGCGTACTGTACCGCACTGTCATCGTTCTCCATTCCTAGGAAATCAGATTAAAGTACTTCTCTGGCTTCTTTGATAAAAATTTGTCTAACTTTCTTTTAAAATGATTTATATTTCTGAGCTAGTAAACAATAAGCATTCAGATTGTATTTCACCCAATTGCTCTTTTTGTCATCGCTTTGAAGAAAACAAGTATTGTGTACATTGCAAAGTGATTTGGATTGACTTTTTTCATTTTGGTAAGGAGGAATTCATCCCTAAACTGTGTGAAACAGCTAAATGATGTGTTTTTGCTAATTGTTTGAAAATGGACCCTTTTCACATTAAGTTCATAATTATTTTATTACTATTCCTTGCAAAAATTCTTTAAGGGGGAGACACTGCAGGTAAAAACACTGTTTTTCATGCACCTTTCTTGTCAAGTTTAAGATTTTGGGCTTTTTGACTAGTGGAAAGAAAACATCCAAAAGACACTGTTTAATGTTTCTTTTATAGCACTTTATCTATTTGTGTCAATAGATTTCAATTACAATACATATTTTTAAAGGCCGTTTTCTCAAACTGTTTTTTTTTCCCCCTTTTTCTTCTTTTCCTCCTACACTGAGCCATAAATCTCTCACAATAAATATTTGTAAATCACTTGCACACACCAAACTTTACATTTTTATTCCAGTCTGTATCCTGAAGGTTTTTACTGAGGGATTATTTCATATATAATTTGCTTGATTACATACAACATTCTACCCTCCCCAAAATCGTGAAAATATATTTGTCTGTTCTAAATATTTTCTGAATTATGGAGTGACAAAAATGAGATGCCAAAAATTCCCTCTGTAAAAACATTTAAAAAAAAAATGTAACAAGAATTCTGAATCTGACTTCATCCAGTGTTAAGATTTTTGTACAAGGAATTTATGCAAATTAGTGCATATTTCATTAAATAATGCATCATTTGCATATTTAAACCTAACATTTTAGAAAACTTGCAATACAAAAAATGTTTGCAATTATCAATGTAATCAATCAACTGGGTAAGTAAGGCGATAACAATTAATTTACCCTATTCACCTGCAGTGTCTCGCCTTAAAGGGATAGTTCATCCAAAAATGAAAATTCTGTCATTAATTACTCACCCTCGTGTCGATCCAAACCTGTAAGACCTTTGTTCATCTTTGGAACACGGATTAAGATATTTTTGATGAATTCCGAGAGCTCTCTGACTCTCCCATAGACAGCAAGGATCCTAACATGATCAAGGCTCAGAAACGTATGCTGTTCTGTGTAAGCAGCACCGTACACAGATACGCCGTGCTTTGATCTGAACATAAACAGCATATCTGTGCACAGCATAAATGAGTACACCCCCTTTGAATAAATATAAAAGATGTATTTTCTTAATGATTACTAATATAATTCATGGAAAGATTGAAAAATTTAAACATATTAAACATATACTTAAAACAACAAAATATATGCCAATATTTTCTGTAAGATACGTAAATTAGCCAATTTTGTTTAAATGAATGATTAGTACACCCTTGATTTAATTCAGACAATTTATTTTATTCTGTATTTAGTATGTCCTGATCCCTCCAGAACTTAAAGTATACTGGCTCTGACACTTCTTGGCACTGAGTGTACAAGTTCATGACAAATTTTCACATCTTCTGTTTAACTCCTGTAGGACAACCTCCTTAAATGCTCTGAATCTTTAATTGGGAGTTTTGCCTCAGCTCGTCTCTAACAATCCCCCACAGAGCTGCTCAAGGGCATTAAGATGAGTGAAATTCCATGTCCCTGAGAATAGTTTTGGCATTCTTTGGTAATTGATCAAGCAGACTTGCTGGAATATTATATCTATAAAAAAACCATAACATGTCTTCTAAGCAAAGACTAATTGCTGAATTTGTTAAGTTTTAGAGAGGGGGTGTACTCATTTATGCTGTGTACTGTATATGCATACGTTGTTCTGCATTTTGATAGGCATACGTATACTTGCCCCAAAATGGCGCTATAGGGTGACGCAGAGGAGACTAATTGTTGAATAAAATCGTTATTTTTGTTTTCTTTGCGCACAAAAAGTATTGTCGTAGCTTTTTCAAATTACAGTTGAACCCACTGATGTCACAATCAATGATTATTTTTTAAGAAAAACAAACATGCTGGTCCGCCTACGTTTCTTCACCTTGATCGTGTTAGGATCCTTGCTGTCTATGGGAGGGTCAGAGAGCACTCATAATGCAAATATTCAAATCAAAAATATCTTCATTTGTGTTCCGAAGATGAACGAAGGTCTTACAGGTTTGACATGACATGAGGGTGAGTAATTAATGACAGAATTTTCATTTTTGGGTGAACTATCCCTTTAAAGAACTCTAATTGGGTGAAGTCGTGGCCTAATGGTTAATGAGTCGGACTCGTAACCCAAAGGTTGCGGGTTCGAGTCTCGTACCGGCAGGGATTGTAGGTGGGGGGAGTGAATGTACAGCGCTCTTTCCCACCTTCAATACCACGACTGAGGTGCACTTGAGCAACTGCTCACCGGGCGCCGCAGCAAAAAATGGCTGCCCACTGCTCCAGGTGTGTGCGTGTTCACTGATGTGTGTGTGCACTTTGGATGGGATAAATGCAGAGCACTAATTCAGAGTATGGGTCACATTAATTCAGTTGCTTGTTAAAATCTTTTATGATGTAATACTTGTGATTTAGCTTCAGGATTTTAAGAGTAAAGATTGTTGTAGGTGTATTGAAATGTTTTGTGTACTGTATTGTGTATTCTTTATTGCAAAGAAAAAAAGTAGATGGAAGTAGTTATTAGGCACTTGTTTAGTTTATTGTTATTTAGCAATTATACAGTAAAAGTAAAAATATTAAGCACTAAAAGTGTCTCGAGTCATACCTGTCTTGGCCAGCTGCATGAGCTGCTCTGATGGAGACACCACACTCTGGGGCTTCACCTCGCTGATCAGGCTGTTGGCGATGGCGGTGTAGCCGTCATACAGCAGCTGGCTGATGATCAGCCTGTAGAGGTGCTGTCTGTCCTTCAGTGTGGGCTTGGGTCGGAACATTTTTGCTGCTTGATGCCTGCAAGTGAATGAAGCAAGGCATAAACGCTCAGACTGCAGGTAGTTTTGTGTTTGGAAACCTAGTGAGCTGCCTATCGAGACAACACGTTCTATGATACTCGAAATGTCCAGGTAGGCAACTTAGATTCAAAACAGACCCTTTGTTGTTCGTTCTAGTGCATTGCTATCGCAAATCTGTGTGTGATAGATTTCGACGTATCATTTTAAAGGTGGTTTGTGTCTGTTTTGAAATAAAGGTAAAAGTAAGCAACAATTACTATATAAACGGCGCTTCATTCATTAAAAGTTGCATATAATTAACGACTTACCAGTTCAAGACTTCAGGAGGTGCGCGCACACGCTTTGCTTTGTACGTCTGACGTCACGACGTACGCATACATGGTGGAGTTGTGGGAATAAACCAGACAAATTAAAAGTCTCCGACTGATTTAAAGTAAAAGTCCCTAACTGGCTGTTTCCGTTGAATTTTCACACAGATTCGTTTTTTTATTATTTATGATATTAGATTTTTTGTATACATATTTAATAAAAAAATAATAAAGTTATAACCTGATTAATAAAATAGCTTACATTACGTAATGCTAAGCAATTTTATTAGTCAATTAGGAAAACAATAAATAAAATATATAGCTTGCCTCCAGACATGAAAAAAATGCTTGTGTGTGTCAATTAGGGTTTTGTGGGTGAACTGTTTTCCTCCTCTTGGAGGTGGGCTCAAAAATTCATAAAGAATGGTCTTGATTATTTTGTGTTCTAATGTTATTATTTATTATTTTTTGGTTTCCAAATGACATGTATTTTATTATAGGGTTTTTTAATTTACTGGAGATATCAAGGCGAATCATAGTGGGAAATGTTTTTCCGTGTGCTTCTCTACAGGTTGTGACTGTTTAACAATATTAATAACTTATAATTATTCTGCTTTATACTTTTTTTTAAAATGATTTGATGACCCTTTTCCTTTTAAAATTATACATTTATTTATTTTGGATTTGTTTCTTGGTTATTGTTTATGAGTTACTTTTGTGTCTTTTGATTCAATGATCATGCACAATATCTTAAAAGTTAGCTGTTAACTGCTTGTATTTCTGGAAAGCACATTGTACATTTGTCATGTTTATTTGAATATAATATGTCATAAAAAAAGAAAATGAACAAACCAAGCCAATAATCCCAACTGCATCTATGCATATTTAAATATATTTGAACTGCTGATTTTTTTTTTATTATACCATGTATTCAAGGACACATAATTAGACGCGTTTAGAATAATATAATAGCGAGAGAGGAATAAATGTGTAATTTATAAGTAGTTCTGCTGCCTTAAACACTCAAGATCTAAATTAACTATGTTTCTTGACATACTTTTCATATTATATTTATTATTAATAAGAATTATTCAATGTTTGCCCAAATATTAACAGAGTATCTTTTAAAACAATTTGGTGTCAATTCAATTAAAAAAACAACAGCAAATAATCTGTTCAAGATGCTGGCGTATTAGCAAAATCCTGTCAATTTCCCTCCAAAGACAAACAGCACACCATCAGTGTCATTTTTAAATCTGATTTTTCTCTTTAATGTATTTACAAGCTTTACATTTCCTCTGTAGTTCTTCATCACAAGTACACTGAGCAAACCTGGTAATTTTCCAACTTGCATTAGTGTTTGCACTTCACCTTTAATGCATACAGGTATTTGATGACGATGTCTGAATTTGATTCCATTCAGGATGCATATTCATTTTTACCGTGTTTCCCATGTTATTCGGAAAGTCCGTTGAGCAAAAGCCAAAGCAGAAGAACCAGTGGCGGGTGTTTCTCAAAACAGCCTTAACCTTCAGCAACATTAGCCAATCCTGGAGCAGCTCCCACCTTGAGCCAAAAATGTTATGCATTTTTCTTTTTCATTTCTGAGGAAATATTTGATTTGTTTTGAAGTGCATCACATGAATCCAGGGAGGCTGCTGACACATTTAAACAAACTTAATATTATTGTTATGATACAGGTTTATTCTGTTATTTCTATCAATGTTCTTTTTGCCTGCAAATGTTACATAGAACTCCATACTTGCAGTCTCTTAAAAAAATAATAAATTAAAGAGTTCAGAACCTATCTCAAGTCTCTTCTTTTAAAAGTAACAAAAGAAAAAAAAAGTCAAACTTTAAAACAAAAATATTTTCTATATATATGATACAAGTATTTAGTGTTCCCTCCGCTTCGTAGAGAGGTCCAGCTCAAGTTGGCCAGCGTTTCAAAGTCAAAGTTCCTTTAGTTTGGATGCATTTTTGTGTTCGTGTCAGTAGGGGGCGTCTGGGCGTCGGCCACCTGCTTGTGTCAATTATCCTCAGACTCCTCCTCTGCCTCACGTAACCAGGTGAAGAAAGCGGTGACCGACTTCAGCGCTACGCCTTTTCCCTGCTGTTCCGCTGGGTCTTTACTCGTTTCCCACTGATAGAAAGCGTCCTCCGAAATAACGTCCTCATCGTAAAGACAGTCGAAAAACATTCGGAGTAGATCTGCGAAAAGAAGTAGATAAAAATGACAATCCTAGAAGTCATTCGTTTAGTTTGGCATCTTTATTTGCATCTGCTACATACTGGGTGGTTGATCCAGTGCGACAATCAAAGACTGAAGAGCGTAAAGTGCTTGCAGCTGCCGCTCGGTGTCCGAGTTAAGGTACTTATGTAATATAGGCAGGCGTCTCTGGATGATAGCAGTGTCCACTCTACAGGATGTGCTTTCATCTGGAGAAGAAAAAGATGGAAGTAATTGGTAAAGGGAAGGAGATGAAGCCGTTTGATAAAGTAGTTTGCTCACCTTTAACTGCTGCTTTACAAACAGCTGTCATTAAAGCTCTCAAAAATGGAGAGGAACTCATTTGAGATTCGTCCAAATTAGCCTGAAAAGAAAAGCAGCTTTCTTGAAAACGTTTCATACACTTGAATTTTGGCTTTGCAGAACTGCTTGATCCATATATAAGAGAGGTCCATGGAATCGGTCTCACCTCGACCCAGTCGAAGATCTGTTCATCACTAGCCATGTCTTCCAGCAGAAGGTGCTCCAGCTCTTTAAATAGCTCCTCAGGACTGAGGCTGGGTTTAGCTGTGGCCGGGGACACAGGGGAGACGTCTGACACAGTAAACTCTAACTTCTGGAAAAAGAGGAAAAGGACACGACCGGTTGATTTTGTGTTCTACAGCACCTTTTTTTCGTACAGTTCTAGAAGTTGCTTTAAAGTAGCTATGTTGCTACATAAACTCTCTCTATGCTACCACAGGTTTTTTTTCTTCATGTTTTTATTAGAAGTCTCTTATGTTCAACAAGGCTGCATTCATTTGATCAAAGAATACAGTAAAAATAGTAATTTGTGAAATATTATTACAATTGAAAATATATATATTTTTATTTTAAGAGAGGTCATTCCTGATGGCAAAACTGAATTTCAGTATCACATGAGCATTCGAATGAATTCTAATGCTGATTTGTTCTCAAGGAACTTAGCGTATGTTGAAACGTAGGTTTTCTTAATACTTTGTAGAACAGTGTCCCCAACCCCCCCCCACCCAGGATTTTGGTGTGAATAACATGTAAAAAGATCCATGTATTGTAATAGTAATCTTGGAACACTTTACATAAAGGCTTTATGTATGAATGCTATACGAGTAGTTTCATCATTGCGATTAATTATGCCTTGTAATGCCACCTAATAATGCTTGTACAATCTTCATGAATACTTGAACCACTATAAATGGATAACACGTATCAATTTCATTGCACACTATGTATTTGTGAATTCAGTTTAATTATTTTACGACAGATATATAAGGTATTCTGCACATTATTAAAACTTACAATGCATTCTAAATACCCTTAATACCCATTATAATGCATTATAACAGTAGGTTTTAAGTTTACCAAAATTCTGAAGGCTTGCGTCCTGCTGAATAAAGGAATCTACATTGCGTAAAAGGATATCGTCCTGCTCCAAACTTTTGAAACAGTAGTGTAGATACAAATAAATATGTATATTTACACACCAAGTAAGGCCTGAGTTTACACACAACGCTGAACAGCAGCATTGTAGGTGTTTTAGATGAGTATGCTCACTAGTGGATTTATTTTAAAGTACCCTTTTACAAAGTACTTCACTAAATAAGTCATCATTCTAAGGTCTTAATATAGAAAAAATAGAGCTACACGGGTTTTTGAATTTGAAAACATCCTGAACTACTGTCATAAAAATGTACTTCATGTTACAGTTTTATGCTACATCTCACGCTGTTTTGAGATGATGAGGTAGGAAGTGTGCATCCCTCAGGCGATCGCCCCGTTCAGCCCAGACCTGCTCCACAAATCTCCAACTTTCCTAGGCTCTGTAGCACCACCAGACCATGTAAACCAACAAACTCGCAATACACAAAAGCGACTTTACTGCATTGGTTATTGCAGAGAGGTGGCCGATGCATGAAGCATCATGCAGGAGCACTAAACCTAGTGACACTAGATAATGATGTCATGTTTCTAACCCCATGTCAACAAACTTAAGCTCCATTTGTTTTTGCATAGTCGTGCATTATTTCAGAAAATAAGAAGCGCTCTTCCACAGGGAGTAGGCGGTTTACTTAACGCACTGCAGAAACAAACAATCTCCATGAGATCTAACGGAATCACTATGCCAGCTGAGCCTGCAGGACCTGAATAGACTGCAACTGTACGTGGGCCTGCACACGTACGCCCCAGAAGTTCAGAGACCCCAATACAATGAGATGTTTCCAGATATTTTTTTTTTAGTACTGAATTCGTAGGTCCCTCTTAGTCAGGCTTACCAGTCCCTCAAATAACACTCCAATATCCCTACGCTGGTCCAAAAATACAAAACTGTAACATTTCTGCTGTAGCACCTGCTTTGGATGCATCCCACCTTTGAACGTATTCTTGTCTGTGAAATTTGAGTGTGTTGTTTTAAACTGGGGGTTTGTTACATAGAATATTGAAAAATCTGGTACAGTGTCTGGAGCGTAATAGTTACAGTGACTCGAGGATGGCTTTGATGAGGTTAAAAAAAGACAGTTCTTTCGTCAGTTACGCTCGTTAGACACCATTGCTGCGCTGCTTTCATATTATCATTTTATGTTTAATTAATCGCAAATAGCGCGGGAGAGAGAGAGATTAGAAAATATAATGTAGAGGAGTCAGTAAGAAGCGATTTTATTAATATAATTGATAGGACAGTAGGGTTTTATAAGTGCCCTGGGACCACAAACCGTCCATAGGTCAATTTTTTTGAAATTGAGATTGTATATCTATTAGCGGATAAATAATCTTTCCATGACGGTATGGTTTTGTTGTATAGGACAATCTTTGGCATTTTATAAGAATATTTTACAAATAATATACAATTCTTGAAATCGGAATCTGATGGGGTGCAAATTCTAAATATTGAGAAAATCGCCTTAAAGTTGTCCAAATGAAATTCTTATCAATGCATATTACTAATCAAAAATAACATTTTGATATATTTACGTTAGGAAATTTACTAAATATCGTCAGGCACATGATCTTACTGGGACACCCTCATGATTTTTGGCATAGAAAGAAACTCGATAATTTGACCATTTTGGCTATTGCTAAAAAATTAGCCCAAGCGTTTAAGGGACTGGTGTTGTGGGTCTAGGTCACATAGGAATAATATCTTTACCTGTACTGGAGCGTTATCAGTACATCATTCTGTAACCGTCCTGAAGAGATCCACCTCAAAGAAATCCATCTATATCGAAAACATGTCATAGTTTTTAGGGGTGGAATGTCCTATTTAATCACAATTACCAAAAGCCCAACAAACTCATTAGACCTGTTCTTTTCAGTTTTGTCATGACCAGAGCATTAGGGTAGCGGAGTGGAGCGGAGTGGTAATATTTCCTTAAGAGCGCAGAGCGCCTTTCTGAAGATTCCGCTCCGCTCGCTCAATACGCTCAGTGCCGCTCGCTCAACCCAGAATGCTGTTTGGTGATTTGCTTGTTCGAGATCGAGAGTCTGTAGAGATCGAGAATAGTAGAGCGGTTATGGAGTTCAGATATTGTTTCAACGATGTTGCAAGCCTTATACATAAATGTAATGTAAAAAAATCTAAGTTAAGAATGAGCAGAGAGAAGAAACTGAGAGGGAGTGCGGGAGAGTTAGTAAAGATTAATATTGGAATCTGAAGCGGCACATTGCCAGAGCCCTAGGATGTGCTATGCAAACATGGTGCCGCTAAAGGTGAGCTAGTTACATACCATAATAAATGAATAAACAGGTAGGCTAAGGTTATATTCGGTTGTACGGAGCCCCGATCATGACATGCAGACAAAATCACAGCCACGAATTTAGAATAGGCTAGTTTTCTTTTATGCTAGGACTACATTATGGTCACGAATTAAGTATTTGTTCTCTTGTTTGGGCTTAGCTGCCACGAATTCATTCGTTCTTTAATTCGTTCATTCCCTAGTTTTAGTAAGCCTAAATCGTGGAACGAATTATTATATTTCGGAATTACTTATTAAAATCATTATTGCTTAAACTTAATAAATAATAATAAATAAAAAAAGTAATAAAACCTGCTGACGTTGTAGAAACTAATTGTTAATTCGAATTATATTCGGAGTTCCGTAGTTATTAAATAATCTCAGTTAAACTGTAGACCTAAGCTAACACACAGTATGTAGGCCTAAATACAGAACTACAGAGTACAGAAGATATTAGCCTACACCACTTGGATTTTGGAAAACCATGCTGGATCCCTCCCGCAAAATCTTCAGCATCCAGTGGTTCTTCCAGCGCTGAGCGAGTGTTTTCGGGCACAGCGAATGCTGAAGACTGACACTTTGTCCAAGCTAATGTTTTTTTAAAGTAAATTCTAAAATCCAGTAAACGTCAAGAGATGTTTTAATAGACCACAGTTCCTCGCAGTTATGGTTTATTTTAACTTGACGCTAGAAAGTGTGTTTCTTTCATTGACATCAGTTCATAAAGCAAGCGTTCTTTAAGTGCATTTTATCTTGTGTGTGCTTTTCACAGGCTTTATGATCCAGGTGTATTTTGTAAAGATCTACACACATTTCATCTCGTGTGTGTGTGCGTTTGTGTTTTAATGAGCCTGTTTTGAATGCTCTATTGCACAAAAACTGCAGCTATTTTCACGGAAATAAAGTTAACGAAAATCAAATACACTTTTTCAGTTTTTGCATTTTAGGTAGGTTTGCTAAGGTTAGATTCATATATTTAATAAATTTGAATTAATACATTACAATTAATAAAATGAAGAAGAATGTAAGAATTTCGCTCTGAAACATGATAATTGCTATTTATCAGCATGCTTAATTTTAGACAATAATCCAAGAATTTCGTTACAAACAGTAAACAATTAGGCCTACTAGAGAGATTTTATGTCGGAGCGGGAATTGGTTCACGGTGTGCGTGAGCAGAATATTAACGGAGCGCTTGCTTGTGCGGTTAGAGCGACTGAGTGGCGCGCACGTCCATAGAGCGGAAAACGTAGTGGAGCGTCACACCGCTCCGCTTCGCTCACATGCTCTGGTCATGACCAATGGAATCCTGACCTGAACAGCTCTCTCATACTGATTCCTCCCTCTCTCAGCAAAGGACTGAGCAGCTCAGCCAGGTAAAGCCAAATGAAGGGAACATCTATGGCCATATCATCAGCCTGCTCCAGCATCTCTGAAAACCTACAGAGCCAAGAGACAGGGACAAACCACAGTGCTTTACTACCATAGTAAGAAAGTACTAATAAATACATCTGATCTTAATGTGTGTGTGCTCACCCTTTGTAGAGCTGGGAATGGGGTATGATGCCCTTCTGAATAAGCTGATAGTACAGCAGTGCCATGTGCTCTCTGGCTTTCTGGCTGCGCTCCAGTGTGCACTCCAGACCCATGCGCACAAACACAAACAGCAGAGAGGGCTGATCCATCTCCATTACACACTGCACTGCCTCCTGCACCCATAAACAGACACAGCACACATTCAAATGGTTTACAGTACTGACAAACAATCACACAGCAGATATTCAAAGTTGCTTTACACATACTTAATCAAACGCAATAATAAAGCTGTATGATGGCAGGCACACACATAGACAGACACTATTACAATGAAATTTAGACTTTCTAAATACATCAAGGTGAAGAAATGAAAAAGGCCATATTGACATTAAAAAATAAATCTCCAAGACTGCGCAACCCTTCTATCATATATTCTTGTCTATAAAAGTCGTGTGTGTTGTTTTAAACTGAATTTTTACATAAATTATTGAAAAATATGGTAAAATGTTCTTGTAGCGTAATAGTGACAAGGAAGCTGGTGAGATGTACCCACAGGTCCTGTGATGTACCTTGTAGTCATTAATGTGCAGAAACTCATCAATGATGGATTTGGACTTCCGCTCAACCTCCTCTTCGGACAGGATGGGCTTCTCTGAAACACCAGCGACCTGCAGCGTCTCAGATTCCACTGCAATGAAACAGAAGCTCAGTATTTAGAATATATAATGTTTAGTACACAAGTAATGGAAAAGGCAGCTTTAATGTATGTGTGTTCACTAGTGTAAGCATGTGTCCTTCCTCACATGTCTCCGTGGCTCTATTGTTCTCTATTTCACATTTCTCCTCTGAGATGCTGACTTTGCGAGGTGTGTGGTGTGAGTCAGGTCCCTCCCTCTGTGTCTCCTGAGGGGCCACATTGTCTGTTAGCTCCTTTGCGCTGCTACCTCGGCTGAAGTGCCCCGGTCGTGACGGCCCCAAACTCACCGACTTTTCACTGCGTTCACGACCTGTGCTGCCTCGACTGGCAGAGACATACAAAATAAGACAAATTAAAAGATGTCAAACTTTTATACATTTAAACTCTACATTTGTATCTCATCTGTTGGATACCTTCCCAGTGAGCGTCTGGAATCGGAATCAGAGGTTTGGGCCGGAGGTGGGCTGGGCTGAGACGTGGACGACTGTAGCGCTGAATAACGGTTCAGGGTGCTACTGCAAGAGCGTGTTAACTCTGGAAATATGGGAATGGATGTGTACATACAGAATATGTAAAACAGTCATCTAAACTTTACTGAATGCGCAGTCAATTTAAGATTCATGAATCTTTTCTGGAGATTCCTCACCAGAGTCACTAGCTTTGGCTCCACCACTGCTGCCCTTTATCCAGTTGATCTGTGCCCGTGGACCCAGCTGGATCTTTTCATCGATTTGAGGCTGTAGTGGGGGATTGGTTGGGGTTCAGAGGACATAGTGGGTACGAGAGTATTTCTACCTTATCACTACATCACAGATGCTAAAATGACTCATCATTGATTGTTAAAGCACATGGCAATGTCAACCTATTCTGTGCTGCACTTAACAATTGTCTTTATAATCAGCAGGTGGCAGTGTTACCTCAATCAACTCTACCCTCTGATTCACATTCAAAAATGAGGTTTATGTGTAAAATATGAAGCGTTTGTGCAGTGACCATTTTTTCACCTTGGAGATCTTGGGGATCTTTGTGGGGTCAATGGTCCTGCTGTTCTTAGTAGTGGGCACAGTGTTCCACGTCTCCTCCCTCTGCGAGCGCTGATCTCTCTGATCTAAAACCAAAGACACAGGGCAGGGTTAGTTCACAAAAGATCACCACTAGCCTATAATAGCCACGTAACACTGAAATCCGAAATGGCAAGGGTTTTATTTAATGTTTAAAGCAGAGGTTTAGGGGCTCAGGACTCACTAAGAGGCCTCAGCACAATTCCAAGCATATTTCTTTTTTGAAACGTGATTTTTTAATTATTTCAGCTTTTCATCGAATTAAGGGTTGATTCCCACCAAATGAAATTAGCCTGTGTTTAACTCACCCTCGAAGCATCCTAGGTGTATATGACTTTCTTCTTTCAGATGAATCCAGTCGGAGTTATATTAAAAATTGTCCTGGCTTTTCCAAGCTCTATCATTGCAGTCAGCAGGTGTTGCAGTTGAACAGTCCACAAGTTGTCAAATAAAGCGCGCGCATCCAAAATAAAACGTGCCTCACACGGCTCTGGGGGGTGAATAAAGGCCTCCTGTAGCGAATCCATGCGTTTTGGTAATAAAATCGCCTATTGCAAACAATAAACACTTTTGGGGCCTGTCTTATTTTGTTTGTATATGCTCCCCTTGTGTTCGATCATGAGGAAATATATATTTCATACATGTTATGCTACGATTACGCAGTGTCTACATTCCTCTCACCTGATCACTCTATTTCGGACCTTTTTAATTGCTTTGAAATATAAAGGTCTGTACTGGCAGAAACTTTCTCCACTAATGAAAGCAAAACACTGAATTGTTTTCTTGGACCCCCAGGTTCTGTCCTGATATCACTATTATCTAGATTCTATTCTCAACATCAACCTTGCTAAAACTTAGTGATGATTTTTTACACTGACTGAAATTTGAAAAACAGATAAGCTGTGGTGAAGGCAGCTTTTTTCAACGAAGGCAATAGCCAATTAAATCCTATGTCGCCGGTCTTTTACGGATTTGGAGAATTACTCCGGCCTTCATCACTTCAGACGTGATTATGGCATGCACTTTATTGGTCTCAATTATATCATCACTGGAATCGCTTGCAGTTAGTCCATAAGCATGCTGCAGGTGCTGACTGGTACTAAAGGATAGAAAGTATTTCTCCGTCCTAGCATCTCTTCACTGGTTATACCGTTGCAGCATAGGATCCCTTTTAAACTTTCTTATTTGTGTATAAAGCATAAATGATCTACCCCCATACTTTTGTCCGAACGTCTCAGCTATCGCATCCTCTCGATCTCGTCCAGATCCTCTGAAAACTTTTCTTGGTCATATACCATCGTCTCCTTCGCTGAAAGTTAAAGGGGAACAGGGCTGTCCTGGAGCCTGTCCTCGACTATTGAACGCATCCCTCTGGACATTAGATCTGCGCTTCCTTCCGGGGGTTTAATCCCGCCTGAAGCTAATCTGTATTCCTTGGCTGTTGGTTGAAATGTAGTTTGTGTAATGTTAATGTGTTGTGTATTGATTATGTGTTTCTGATCATTCTTTTTATTCTTTTAATCTCATATTTACTTATTTTATATTACGCACTTGGCATACACTTATCGTTTTTTAAATTTGCTATTCTAAATAAAACTGCCTTGACCTTTTCTATCACTTTCCGCTGACGGTGGTACGCGGAAGCCATTTCGGCGGATTACGCAGCACACCTCTGAGATATTCTAATCTCGCTATTTTGTTTTAGTAGCGCACGGAATCAACGTTCCTGTACTTTAGCAGACGAAAACCATCTCCTCTTTGTTTTATTATCCGAAATCCTCCGCATTTTTCTTACACTCCTTGGTGTACTTCTAATTTTGCCGCATTTTGTTTTGGTTCGCCTCTGCATCTCACTGATCACTCAACCCAACGCCAACGTCCTACGTCATCCGCTGGAACGGCTTCCGCGTATGACAGATACCGGATGAGAGAGAATTGTTTATTACGTTTGATATATGGATATTTTTCTATAATTCATAATACGTTTTATTATGGATGCGCACGCTTTACTTGACGACTTGTTGGACTGTTCAACTGCAACACCCGCTGACTGCAATGATAGATCTTGGAATAGCCAGGAGGACATTTTTAATAATAACTCCGACTGAGATTCTCTGAACGAAGAAAGTCCATATACACCTAGGAGCCTCGAGGGTGATTTTGGGAGGAAAAAGAGGGAGGGGGGGGGGAGGGGTAACCATTTAATTCAGAGCATATTTCTAATTTTAATATGTTACCTCAATAACTGGACATAAAAGGGAATAGTAATAGTGTCATTTAGACTTGCAAGTGTCATGAAAATTACTAAGATATCAAAAAAGTTTAATACATTTTAAAACAATACAGTTCTATACTACATAAACATTTTTCTAGTTATGTGAAGCTCTAAAACACTTTTAAAATATAGTTCACCCAAAATTTGGATTTCTGTCATTACTTACACACAAGCCGTCATATTCCTTACTATTTTAAATCAGAATTTTTTCCACCTATAAAATAAGAAACCTGTCAAGTTACTGTCGCATAAACAAACCCAAAAGCACAATCAAACCTGTTTAACCATTAATGTGTTCTCCTCTACAAACAAGCTGTTTGCTGTCTACAAAGCCTGCTGTCCGAACAACATGTTCCCATTAATGTTTTGATGTTCATGCCTTATCAAATGCGGTTTTGTCCTCTGGGTGGCGCTGTAGTTGGCCTGCTATAGCTAGAGAAACACGCTGTGGATCTCACCTGGCCTCCTCTTTATGTCCTTAGACAGAAGCTGCTGATGAACCTTCCTCTGTTCTTCCTGTTCCTCCAGCTTGGCTTCTTTATGGATCTGCTCTATGGTTTTAGGACCCTGGTCTGCTCTCCGGGATACCCAGTTATGCTGGACAATATAAATAATCAGAGAGAGATCAGAAATCCATGATTAATGGATCAGTGTCATTCTGGGAAATACATTACAATTACCTCGAAACTATATAAAACGACAAACTATTCAGATTTCTTTTTAAAGCTGGGTACAATAAAGGCTTCACAATGTTGAAAGAAGTATCCCTCCTCTTTTTGTCTCTTCTCTCTCACACATTTTTATCACTCAAAAGATAAAACAAAAACTGACGAATGCAGGGGAGAGACACCACTAAACTATGCCACTTGCAAACAGACATGAATTTAATGTCATGGCCAAAAGTTATGACCTTGCTGATGACATTGTTTAACCTGTGGCTGTTTCTGGGCCATTGAGTTCAGTGTTTCTGTTTCTGAGCCTTTTTCCACTGCTTCTAAAACAATATACATTAAATGATTACTAATTTAATGTATATTTTTACATTTATTAAAACGAATTTTTAAAATTAAAATTATATAAATTATAACGATAAATTATATTAATTAAAATGATTGTGTTTATTAATAATATTTTTTATATTATATATATAATTCTTATATGCAGCTAGATCTAAATAACTATATATAATACTATTTACTAAAACGACGTTTTGGATTTTGCAACGGAAGGTTTGGGATGAGGTTCGTAAAAAATTTGCTAGTTCAACACACACTATGTCAAATGCCAAACCATCTGAACAATTGATGTGTGATTGTGACTCCAGGCCGTTAAAATTATTAGAGAAATAACTCCTGAAGTGGTTATGTGGCCACGACGCCATGCCTATTCATGGAATGGTCTTTCTCAGTTCTCAAACAAATTAAGAACTACATTCGTTCCCTTTCATGGGAACTTCTAACTGCGTCCTCTAGGGGTCGCTATGGGGAACGCCTCGTCGTGACCCCGTGTCTGAAGCATACATTGAAAAATCACCAACAACACGTTGGCCGGCGACATCCATGATGTCAATACTGGTGCGACTATAGTATAAATAGTCGCCGGGAGCTACACATCATTCTCTTCTTCGTCTTCATTGACTGTTTTGTTTGAAGCGTGCATTTCTGTGGTAAGAGCGATCTCTATTTATCTCATCGCAATCGGCGTGCACTGCGAGCGTTTTTTTCCAAAAAAAAAAAAGCTCCGCTCTCGTTTGTCTCTCTTCTCGAGTGGAGAGGGACAACCATCTGTTTCCTGCGGTTCAGGACCCGCCGCTGCTTAGGCACGGAAGGGAATGAGCTCGTGGGAATCGCAGGTGGATCTGGACGATGAGTTTGAAGAGGGGTTTTCCCTCTCACGATCGTCGGCTGTGAGTGAGCCGCTGGAGGATGATGTTAATTCATTAACATTGTCTGATTCAGGAGCCATTGCTCTGCTGGGATCAGCCCAGAAAAAGCAGGAAACAGCTGAGGAGGGCAAAGAAGCTGAGGATGAGCCTTCCCAATCCTCCTGCCCTGAGTATGATGAGATTTTGGAAGTTATGGATCACGCCATGGCGAGGCTTTACTTGCCGTAAAGCGGGTGAAGAAAGTGACATCGCGAAATATCTCGATGAACGTTATTTTTCTGGCCATAACCCTCCAGCTCAGGTGAGCCTTCCTTTCTTCCTGTTTTTTCATATAAAGATTGAGAAGGAATGGAAGAGGCCTTTTTCCTCACGCATCATCGATCCCAGCATACAAGTTATGCCAACATCGATGCGATGCGCAAAAGCGGTTATGAGAAGATGCCCCTATAGAGAGACGCTGGTCAGCTATCTCTCTATGGGTGAGACGTCCTCTAAGACTCCCTTCCTTGACATCGCGCTCAGATGCCATGGCATACGCAGCAGCAGCAGGTCGGGTTGTCGCTTCATTGCACACGATGGTGATGTTCCAAGCATATCAGGCTGACCTGCTGAAGGACCGGGATAGAAGTCCAGGTCTGAGCCCGAACAACCCAGGGGTCCTAGCCCGTCTCAGTTTGAGGATCAGAGACTGGCTCAGAAGGCTAGTGTCGCGGCTCGCGCTCCTCCCCCGCCCACGGTTAGGGGTAGGAAGAATCGCGGGTCAATGGAAAGTGAGTAAAAGACCTAAGGGATGTGATCCAGACAGGGCGTCAGTGCTTTTGTCCGGATCAGAGTGATACCTCAGTATCTACTCATTTCCTTCGGGGATCTTACATCTGCCCTTATCTTCACCTTCCTAAATTCCCCTGTAACCACCATCTCTCCACCTGACCGAGGTTAGGTGGGAAATTTCCTGCATTATAGTCTCCTATACTGGACCTATTAGGTTTGGTTGGTTCTATGGCTTCATAGTGACCATCTTACTGATGGTCCGGTCTAGAGGCTTCTCCGGACAGAGCTCCGACGCGGGAGCCATGGTGGGTGAGTACGAACCATGTCTAAATATATGTATATATAAATATATGTATGTGCTATGAACTGGTGGTTGTGTGTACCCTTCTGCTAATTTCTTTGCAGTGTTTCCCGGGACCTGTGAGTTCGGTCCCTTTCTAGGGTAGGTCCTCGGTGGGCACCCCCT
Source organism: Sinocyclocheilus anophthalmus (assembly GCA_018155175.1). Classification (NCBI taxonomy): domain Eukaryota; kingdom Metazoa; phylum Chordata; class Actinopteri; order Cypriniformes; family Cyprinidae; genus Sinocyclocheilus; species Sinocyclocheilus anophthalmus. The sequence continues at coordinate 64,996 of JADLZN010006369.1, forward strand.
CTGCTGGGTTCAGAAACTGGGTGCTCGACTTGCAGTGTTTATTTCACTCATCGATATATGTCCAGAAGGTAAGTAAAGCCGGGTTTCGGCTTCATACTTCCTGGATCATGCGCCTTTGTGCTTAATCAGCCCCCGGCGCGCACGCAAAAAGTTCCTTGACTCCTTCTGGGGTTACGCTTTCCATGCTAGCCCTGACTGGTTTACCGTATCTGGTCGCCCTGAGGTTTTCCCGTCACCAGGATACCTCTTGAAGCATCGATCCCCTCACCATTGAGGGTTATTGTGTGTATGATGTTTCTTTCGAGCGTTAATCATCTCTGAGGAGTTGGATTCCTCTCTCCATGGGCTGTCCTTGTGGTAGTTTGAGCAGTGCTCCCCTTTTATCAAAGGGTTACCTGGAATGAGCAATGTTATTCCTCTGAATTCGGGGTTCTCCTCTCACTTGAGAAGTTTGAGTTCTCTGTTTCTCCAGAGCGCCTGGATCCAGCAGCATCAGGTGAATTAGGCCTTTCCTCTGCCTCTCTGATGTGCTGAGTTTTCTGGCTAGCTTGCAATACGCTTACCCTTCTGGTTCTACAATTGCGATGTAGGTCGATCCCCCTCTCGTTGAGAGCTGGGTTTGTGCTACCTCAGCCAAGGTAAACTACTTCTAGCTGTTCCAGCTTTGGAACATGCTGTAGGTCGAGCCCCCGTCTTGGATTGAGAACTGAGTGTGTTGATCCCTCAGATGAATAACTGCTAGCTGTTCCACCATTGGAACATGCTGTAGGTTGAGGTCCCTCTCATTTGAGATCTGGATGTTTGTTCCCTCAGTTACAGATTTACTGCTAGCCACTCCAGCCTTATAGCCGTAGATATAGCGTCTGGGTATACGCTATTTTTATCTATAGGCTGCCTCTTCAGGGTGCCACGAGAACCCCTATTCAAGTGTGTGCACGTTATGCTTTGGCCACTTTTCTAAAATCCACATAGCTGGTAAGTTCGCACGTTATGCTTTGCCCACTTTTCTAAAATCCTGTATGGTAAGAGCTACGCGCAAAGACTTCGTGCTCTTTTTTGAGTGGTTTAAAACTCCGGTTCCGCCTTGGGCACCACTCCTCCTATGTATCCTCTGGATACATACTTTAACAGGGTGTTGCTACTAGGGGTCTTTTGAGACAGTTCCTTCAGCACATACAAATAGAAACGTGCGGTAGCCCCTGTGTGACAGGCCAATACTAGTATGATTCTAGGCTCTTGGTCGTATTACCTTAAAGGAATCTATTCCTGATTCTAAGCCATGAGCTTTACCCCGGGCCCAGGAGTTCTGGCCCTGAGAGGTAAGTTTTTTTGGGTATGTAGCCTAGGCCTTTGGCTGTAGGGAATAACGTCACTGACAGCCGTCTAACGTCACAGGGGCGACTCCCATAGCAATATGGTAGAGTTGGTACTTAGTGCTCGCCATGGTTCTGGCTTGCACTCCCCTCAGCATGACCCCTATGAGTACGCAGCTCGAGTTCCTGAAGGGGAACTTCTCCAGGTTACGTATGTAACCATGGCTCCCTGAATAGGGAACGAGAGATACTGCGTCCTCTAGGTTTCTTGCCATGCTGCAGACGCAAGCTTCAGACGAAGAAATGGATGATGTGTTCTCCCGGCGCCTATGTATACTATAGTCGCACCGGTAGTGACGTCATGGATGTCGCCGTCCAACGAGTTGGTGTTTTTTCAATGTAGGCTTCAGACACGGGTCATGACGAGGCGTTCCCATAGCGACCCCTAGAGGACGCAGTGTTTCGTTCCCTACTCAGGGAACCATGGTTCCATAAGTAAACTGAGACGATTTTTATTGCCTGAACGCAAGCGCTTATTGCGATAGAAAACACTGTAGCGGTTTCCACTGATTAAGAAATATTTTTGTTTGCTTGGGTGGTTTAGTATTGGGTAGTATTATATTAATAGGGAAGGGGAGCCCAAAAAATGTGTTTTGCTATGTAACGAAAAGAGGTAAATCCGGCCCTGTTTACTGTACTACTGAACCACTAGATTTATTTATTTTTTGATTAAAAAAAATGCACCCTTGGTGAGCATAGGAGACTTCTTTAAACCTTAAATTTTGAGCAAAGACAATTTGCAATAATTATAAAGGAAACCCCAAGTAAGTCAGAAATTCAAAACACTTTTGTGCCTCATAAAACACTATAGATTTTTATTATTTATTTATGAAGTATATTCATTTGTAAGTCGCTTTGGATAAAAGCGTCTGCTAAATGACTAAATAATATATACTATATATTATTTATATTATGACGTTTAAAAAATAAGAGAGCAAAAACACCACACAGATGTTTTTGCTTCTCCCTGTTACTCAAAACCAGGCCTTTATAAAGGTCTGTACACTCTCTTAACACACACACATAAACAAACACAATCACAATCCCCCATGGCACTTACCAGTCTCAGATCTATCACATCCTGTAGCATGAACCGTATCCGTGACGATGTCTTGCGCTCTTTGACAATTTTCTCCATCTGGTTGAAGTACTGGTCCATACGGGGCTATTCAAGGACACAGAGCAGCGAGTGATGAAAAACATATCAGTTGAATATCAAATACTGAGTTCATGTGTCCATGTGCCCATGTCGATCATAACAAAATCACTGATTATAAATGAAGACAGACTTCTTTATTGTGGCAGCGATGTGTGATCATGTAGCACAGATCTTCTTGTACCCATCCATTATGGGGTACAGGACATATAGGGAGCCATTGTAAATCTAAAAGTAAAGTTTGAGGTAAAGAACTGCTCCTAAATCAATAAGGTCAATAAATGCAGAACCTATTTCCCGGCCTGACTCCCTGCGAGCTGAAGAACGCCTGAAGTTCCTGCCGCAAGGTCAGCAAGAAAGAAAGGAAGCATACAGAAAACATCTACCCTCTTGCCTAATACTTTGCTCCAGGGTTTATGGGCATCTGTTGGGCCCAGCTGGAACACATTTAGACTGCGTGTATAGTGCTCAAATTATATTTACCCCCATGCCTGAATATTCCTCATTCTTTTGCTTTGCACTGCAGCATATTTAAATGACATTTTCCCAGCTCAGTCCATTGTACAGCTACAATGTCATTTCAATGAAGTACTTCAAATGACAAAGGCATTTCAACATATTTACGATCAGATTAAAGATGAAAATCCCAAAGCTACCACAGTCATGCCATGATGATAAGGAGCTGCGCTGGGAAACCTTTCCAGTCAAAGCTCTGGGCCTTCTAAGCACTGCAAAGCCCACCGTAAAAACACTGAGATCTGTCCGTCTTAGTAAACAGGCTATGTTGAGAAGAATAGCATACTATACTACTTGCACTAGTGCTGCAGTACATACTACTGTACTGTATGTATAATGTTCACAGCATGAACATTTTCTCTATGCTTAAATTACCAAGGTAAGCTACAAAATTTGCCAAAATGTACAGTACACAACAGAGCACACTGGGTGGAATTCCATTTCCCACAATGCAAATGTGTTCAATGCAATATGATCTAACATTTAATTTACAGTATAATTGCATTAAAAGATTTCTATATTCAATTGTAATGCCATTTCATTTACTGCATGTTATTTAGAAGATGCTCACTGCAACGTAATGAGGTCAAGTGATAATGTAACATTATACAATTTTAAATGTTTCACTTACACTACAGTTCAAAGATTTAAGATCAGTAAAATGTTTTTTTTTTTAATGATAGATTTATTAAATTGATCAAAAGTCATAGTTAAAACTTTTACATTGTTCAAAATAGTTCAATTTCAAATTAAGACTGTCGTTTAAACTTGCTATTCACCAAAGAATGCTGATAAAATGTATCAGTTTTCACAAAAATACTAAGCAGCACAAGTGTTTTCAACATTGATAATAATAAGAAATGCTTTTTAGTAGCAAATCAGCACATTATAATGATTTCTAAAATATAATGCGACACTGAAGACTGGAGTAATGGCTGAAGATTTTATTAGTCTAGTTGGAAACAAAACATGCTCCCACACTGTGCACTTCAAAGGTGAAACCAATTACAGGATTTGCCAATATTTGCAAGGTTCTGGCATTGAATTGTTCCAGGATATACAAATAATTTTCTTTGAGGAACTTAGAAGCACATCTGCACATGATTTATGACATACCTTCCAGTAAAAATAATAATTAAAAAACTCTGTTTGAAATTGATGTTTTGCCAAACTTTTACCAATATTTACCAACCATACTGTGAATATTTCTTGACAATGTTTAGCTGTTTCATAGAAAACGTAATCTTTAGCATCCTAGATAAATTGCGATTTTTTTCCACTAAGGTACAAGTCATTACAAGATGTGCAAGTCGTGAAAAATGTTTTCTTTAGTAGATGGTTTGTATGTCTTTAATTTAAAGTCACTTACATCAGGGAGGGTTATACTATTACTCTTACAATTTGACTTAATCCATGCAGTATGTTGCAATTCCTCACAAATCAACCCTATGTCATTGCAAAAAAATATTTTTAAATCTTATTTGGTGCTTGACAAGTGTTAATTTCAGACCCTACTTACTTCTAGTTACCTTCCTGTCTCAGAGGGAAGTTCTTCAGCAGTTTGCTAAGTGGACCATACATTTTCTATTAGTGAGATGAGGTTTTACAGTGGTTCTAGTTTCCATAATGGTCATATTAGATGATTTAAATAAAAAGCTAAATATTCTATGCCTTTCTAATTTCCCTTTTCAAGGGATTTTCACCACTGATCTTGTGAAATACGAATCAATACGGCTCCAGAATGTATAATAACAAACTGTTGGGCAAGTTACCTTGGCTTTTTCGAAGTCAAGGTCTTTGCCGATGGTAGTGAGGAGTCTGCAGAGGCACTCTAAGCTCTCGTCGTCATGGTTTTTTAGTAGTTTCACCACACAGTCATGCATGATGGGCTCTGTCAGCATCTTGAGCTTGAACAGCTCACCGATGAATTTGATATTTCCTGTGGAGCGACGCCGAGCCTTGTCCTTCGCCTCCTCTAGCTCCTCTTGCAGTCTTTCCCTTTCTGTAGGCTAAAAAAAAAAAAAGAGTTGCATAGAAATCCCATAATGCTTCCAATAATGCTTTTCAAAGGGGTCATGAACTGAGAAATCAAAATTCCAATGATTTTTTAACATTTAAGAAGTCACTATACTATAAAAAACATTCTGTAAGTTTCAGAACCCAAAACTTTCTTGTTAAGGCCCGTTCACACCAAGCACGATAACTATAAAGATAACGATAAAGTTGTAGTTCTAAAAATCGTTCTCAATATTAAAGAATTGCAGAGTCCACACCACAGCTATAACGATAAAGGCACAGAGAAACAATATAGTTGGAATCATTTTCAGAACTATTTTTTCCAGCTGATGAACGATACAAACATTGACAGCCAATCAGAATCAATCCTGCTACAACGAGCTCGAGAATTTAAAGCGGCAGACATGTGCACTTAGAATAAACCGACGATATCGTTTGCTGGTGTGGACGCTAATATCGTTATCTTTATAGTTATCGTCCTTGGTGTGAACGGGGCTTTAGTCTAAAAACAGATTATCTTCGCCAGTCCTTCCAAACACAGGTAACAAACGAAAACTGTGGCAACCTAAATATTATGACAAATAAGGAATTATCCACTAACTTTGTTTATAATTGATTTTTGTCACAGATTATGAATATACATACATTCTATTAATTTTTAATGATTTTTTCTTTATAATTAAGAAGTCTGTATTCAGTAGATTGTGGAAGAGTGATTATCAGTTCCACACACAGAGATTTAGAAATTCTACATTGATTTAAAAGAAAAAAACTGCACTGACTTCGTATACCTGAATCCCCGGTATTGGAATCCATATCATAGGCGAAAAAGGCAGATCGGAGCATACCAAGTGAATATTGTTCATAAATATTGCTTCTATTTTCATCATTTGACTTTGGCTTTGTATAAAAGCATCAGCTAAATGACTAAATTTAAATGGCCATTACAGACAGAAAGTCAAAAAGACTACTAAGACAAGCAAGTCTAAATTAATTCCTGATAATCATTATTGAATAATTACTGATGTGGCAGAGTCCAGCTCCTTTTGTTTTCTCTCAAGTACGACGTCGTCCACTTTGTCCCTCTCGAATTCCTTCTGACAGCGGTTCAATAGCAGCTTCCGGAAGTTTACCGTAGTATTAGGTTTGTCTGCAGTGGGCACTTTTAGCTACAATTGGATCACAAGAGGAAGAAATACCCATGACATACTTAAGAATGAATAATACGAGGCAATTAACGGACAGTCCAAAGAAAACAAACATGGAAATTTCACAATCGCGCAATGCACAATTAACTCCAAAGTGTACGAAAACCTACCGTAGTCAGACAGCGACACATGTTGGCGTAGGCCACAGAGAAGCTGGGCTCATCTATGGCCTTCTCAAACACAAGGTCGATGACTCCCTTCAGCCTCTCCTCTGTGTTGATCGTGAGATCCGTCACCTGCTTCATCAGCTGATGGAACATCTGGGGCGTGAGCTTGTTCAAAATGCTACGAACTCTTCGGAACAACTCCTGAAATGCCAGAAAAGCAACAGATTGCCAACACATTGCAGTTCAAAATCAACAAAACAACCTTCAGATAAAATAAACATGCTTTCGCTTAAAAGTGACAAATCAGGACCAAATAAAACCCTTGTGCCTGACAAGAACAAAAGCCACCATACGTGACAACCATCTAATTCAATCTCAAGTGTACATCTCTTGACGTCTTGAGTGCTTCTTTTACTGTGAATGTTTCAAACACTTATGCATAATAGTAATATCCACACCTGGGTTCTCAGGGCCTCTGGTTCATCCATCACATTCTCTCTCTTCATCCCAGGTTTCCAGGCATTCTCTGCCTTCTTGAGCTTAACGTCATCATTAACAGAAACGTTTACGATGATCTTGCGTGGTGGAAGTCGCCGCACGTTTATAAGCTTTGATTAAAGTATACAGATAGAAAAGAAGAGTGTTACGATGTAAAATGTAGGTTAAGTCTGGGTGATTCTCACATATGAATCAAAAGAAAAAAATAAGATATATTTTATAAAATTATGCACATTTTACCACCAAATTCACATTAAAGTAAGTGGATGTTTTACTTTTTGAGTCATTTATAATGGATACATTTATCTACCAAACTGCTAAATGTTCTCCCAAACTGCTTAATCATACTTGAATGGGTTGATAGATTAAGATGTTTTTGTGTGAGAACACCTTAGCTGTTTTTTTTATTCGTGTCTGTAATGGAATATATGATTTAGAATAACTCACTGGAGCACCATGTCCTCCTGGCATCTGCCTGCTGAAGTCAGCAAAAGCGGGAGTGAAATCCTGGGGAGTGCCCCTGGAAATCATCCTGGGGTCCACAGACCTCAGTGGCAGCTTGTTTTGGTTAATCTGAAACAGATGAGATCATTTCCAAGAGTTATCCAGCAGGAGGCAGTGAGAAAATAGAGCTGTGACATGAATGAAACACCAGATCTCCCTCCCCTCCTGCTTATATTGATCTTGAACTAGCTTGTACCTATTTGTATCTTTATCACAATCAGTATGAGAGAAACTGGTTTGAGACCAGCCTTACCCTTGCCCTACAGCACTGAGGGGAAACAGTATTTGCCATGGAGACCAGCTCCATTTGTTATTTATATATCAACAACATGTTCAACGATTTACGCTCCAGTCAGCTTGTGATGGAGGGAACAAGAACAGCCAGAAACAGATGTGAGCGAGTACACATGCAGAGTAAAATCTAGGAACTGAAATGGGAAACTGAAAGTACTGCGGGTACGTTCAGAACAACAGAAACCAGTGTTGTCAGAAACAGTAACTAAGAAAGCATATACCAATGACAAACTCACTGTAAACTGATAAACACTATAAACAGATTAGACTGAAGTTTAAGACTATGCATCGAACAGGGGCAGGGCATTTATTTTCTAACGTCTTTAGGCTAAATGATGCCTACTGCCAAGTATGACATAACCGTAATGCAATTTTAATGGAAACAGGACGTCAAGGGAGTTTCATTGCTAAAGAGTGCAGCTCAGCTGAAGTTTAGAAGTCAGGGGAACATACTTGTATTACTGTACTTTACATGTTTTAAGCAGCATTAGAGGAAAATGTTACATGCCTTTTTTCAGTTTTTTTAAGGAAGTAGGCAAAGAAAGAATTTTTGACTCTGAAAAAGGTTTGGATCCCCCTGTTAACCTGAGCAGGCAGGTTACGGGATTTCACATTGTACAAAATGGGTTAAGATTACCTGCAATGTGAGGTTAATAACACTGATTAGACATGTATGGCATGTTTTCAAAAGTCTTATGCTCACCAAAGCTGCATTTATTTGATCAAAAATACAGTAAAAACAGTAATATTATGAAATATCACAATTTAAAATAACAATTTTCTATTTTATTATATATTTTAAAACGTAATTTATTCCTGTGATTGCAAAGCTGAATTTTCAGCAGCCATTACTCCGGTATCCAGTGTCACATGATCCTTTGATATGTTTCATATATGACACAGTAATACTATTATTTATCAAAAGTAAATTGTGTATGCGCCTACAAAATCCAAGAAACAGTCAGACAGCTGAATTCAAGTTGACTCCAACTCTTCTGACAACATAAGAAATAACAACAACAAAAACCACCTTGTCTAGCACCACATCACTGATTTGAGGCAGTCCCTCTGGCTTCTGCACACAGGCCGGCATAAACTGAAAACCCAACAGGAAGTCCCGGTCATACTGTCTCTTTCCATTAGACTGCACAAGACCTGGGGTGGAAAAAGCACAGCAATAGTAGGCCAGATATATTACGCAATTTATCAACAAAAACAGTATACAATTGTAAAGTGCTTTTTGGTGATACAAACAACAACAAAACTCTTAAAGTGATAGTTCACTCAAAAATGAAAATTCTGTCATTAAAGGGATAGTTCACCCAAAAATGAAAATTCTGTCATTAATTACTCACCCTCATGTCGTTCCAACTCCGTAAGACCTTCGTTCATCTTCGGAACACAAATTAAGATATTTTTGATGCATTCCGAGAGCTCTCTGACCCTCCCAAAGATCCTTACACAATCAAGGCTCAGAAACGTAGCAAGGAGATATAATCCATGTGACATCAGTGATCAACCATAATTTTACGAGGCTACGAAAATATGTTTTGTGCACAAAGAACACCAATAAGACTTTATTCAACAATCCGTCTCCTCCGTGTCACCCTGGTGCCATTTTGGAGAGTATCACATACGTAAACAACATATGCTGTTCTGTGTCAGCAGCACTGTACGCGGATACGCCGTTTTCGCTTTGATCTGAACGTAAACAACGTATCCGCATACATACGTTGCACACATTGTTTACATATGTGATACTCTCCAAAATGGCGCCAGGGTGACGCACAGGAGACGAATTGTTGACTAAAGTCATTATTTTTGTTTTCTTTGCAAACAAAAAGTATCCTCATAGCTTCATCTATGCAGGGTCAGAAAGCTCTCGGATTTCATCAAAAATATCTTAATTTGTGTTCCGAAGATGAACGAATGTCTCACGGGTTTGGAACAACATGAGGGTGAGTAATTAAAGGGATAGTTCCCCAAAAATAAATTCGGGTGCTGTAAACTCAAAGTCGAAAATGCTATTTACAAATGATACTTCGATATCCAATGAATGAAAGAAATATGTATCTACACTAGGGGGTGAACGGTAAACAAACATGACGGTTTGGTATGGTTTTGGTACACGGGGGGGGGGGGAACTATACATAAAATTTCTTTTTTTATTATTATTAAACAATGGTTTACTGAACAAATGGCTTTTTATTTAAATTAATTCAATTACAATTAAAGTTCAAATTACAATTTTCTTAAGGATAAAAATCTACCTTAGGTTATGCTCTAAACAGGGAGCCCTTTTACATTACTATAAGGTTACAATTAACAACAGAGCCCAAACTTAAATTGAATTACTATTTATTTTTAAATATAATAATCATCACTTAAAACTTAAAAAAAAAAAGTATGGTAAACATGTATACTGCACATAATGCAGTTTTTAAATGAACTTCTAAATTATAAAATTTCTAGCATATTTGTTGTTGAAATATATTCATTTACACAGTGGCTATCATAACTTCTTTCATAACAGATTTATTTAAACATGCATTAAATAATTAAGACATAACTAACAGGTAAAGTAAAATATAATGAGTATGTAGTCCAATATTTCGCGAAATGCTCTTCTCTAGACTTCATTTCTCTAGCGAGCAAACAAGATGTGGACACTGATGACTTGCCTGAGGTAAATGAAATGCTACGTGACATTTTGTTTACAAGCTGTTTTATTGTCAGAATTTGAAAGATGAGACTTTGTTTCTTTAAAAAGTAACAATATATTAAGTGCAGTGGTTGAAGCAATGCTGTAGCCTATTTGTTCGGTACACACAAAATTTTCGGTACAAATACGTGTACCGTTACACCCCAAATCTACACTAAAATGAAAAGATCAGAACTTAATTTAGTTCCTGTGGGAAGTCTTACCTTCCTGCATGAGTGGAGTGGGTGAACACATGGACCCCCTGCTGTCCCCGAGTGTAACGCCACTGTCAGTGCTCTCTGTCTCCACCCCATTCCTGAAAGGCTCCGTTTCAGTCTCACCATTCTCCTCTGAGAGCTTCTCCTGGTGCTCAGGCACTGTAAATGGGCTGCTGTAGGTCCCTAAGGTTGGTTGTAAGACCATCTCATCACCAGCAGAGCTGTCCTTTGAGGTCTCCTCCTGATGTGAAGCAAAGAAAAGCAGCATTACACAAGGGCCTGGAGGCGTTACGTGAGATGAATTACTGCATAATGGTTTGTGCCATGATAACAATGTCATTAGTCTGTTATGTTATGTGGAGGGATTTTGCAATTCTCCCTTTTCCAACATTCCAATATCCCTTTTCCACTGACAGGGTACCCGTTATTATAACTTAAAAATAGAGTGAAAACCACAGAAAACTAAACTGGAAAGACAAACTGAAATATCCACTAAATTAAAAATGTGTCTTTTCAATTTAGTTTCCAGTGGTGTTCACTGTTATTCATTATTATTGTTAGTTTTATTTATTTATACATTTTTTTGAATTTTTTTCAGTCTGTTCATTTAGATTTTATTTTACAGGTTTTATCATTTTATTATTTAATATTATTAAAAACATTACATTTATCAACACATTTCACATTTTCATGTTTAATGCAGAAGGATTGTAAAGGTTTAATTAAGTTTGTTTTTTGTAGGCCTTTTTTATGAACCCAAAAATCTAAATAAATAAATAAGGAATAATAATCATCAAAAAAATTATTTTTTAAAATTTAGTTTAGTTGTTTTGAGCCATTAAATCCAAGCAAAACAATAAAATCTAAAATTATTTTTATTTTGAGTTTTCCCCAGGTATTGTATGTTATTTTTATTTTAAGTAATACATTTTTTTTTTAATTTACTTTTTTTGTTAAGAATAATAGCCTATCTCACCTCATTTTCCTTTGGCAGTGTTTCCACCATCAGAACATCTTCATTTGGTTTCTTCCAAGACTTTGGTACAACAGAAACAGCTTGGGCTATGACAAAAAGGACAATAAAATTAGCAACTGCTTATCTGAACTTTTAATTTTGCCTGATTTATAACACAAATCATGTGAAGAACAAATACCTGAGGGTATGAACTTTCTAGAGTTGTTCTGAGTTTGTGATTCTGAAGCATCCTGAACCTTTATTTGGACATTGTCCGATGACTTGTTTTGCTCTGGCACCTCAAGGACAACTGGCTGCACAAGTGGTGCCAAACCAGGTGGTGGTCCAAGGACAGTAGTGGTGCAGGAGGTGCTTGAAGAGGCCTGTACGGTTGGGATCAAGGGCACAAGTACAGCTAGAGAAGGGAGGTGCTTTGTCTGGAGCTCCTCCAAGGCCACTGGAACTTCCTGACTGGACTCCTCCGTGGATGACGTACCCTGGGTTGGCAGCTGAACCTCGCGGGACAATGATATCTTCAGGGCTTCCTGGACCTCAGGTTCTTCGTAGCTTGATAAAGGAGTTTGAGACTCGGCAAGGCCATTTACCACTTTGAGGGACGTTGAGGGTGAAGCAGAGAGTCTGAGAGAAGTTTCAGGAATAGAGTCCCCACCAGAATTAACCAGATGCGTCTGAGCCTTGGTAGTTGAAGGAGAAATAACTTCCAGTTCTCCCGCAGCAGTTGGTTTAATGCATCCACTTGAAGGATAGGAGGGAACATCAGAGGCCAACTCTGGAGAAGAAGAGGCTAGTAATGGAAGACTTGGGGCATCTCCTTTCTCTAAAGTGGAATCTGAAGGCCTAGGCCCAGGAGATACAGGCTTTATAGGACCAGACTCCATTTTTGGCCTGTCATCTATAAAGGTCAAGAGCAAAGAGAGGGTCAAAACATTAATAAAAGGAAAGACCTCAAGAGACAAATGTTATCAATAAAAGTGGGTTGGGTTTGGACTATTACCTAAACTAGGTTTGCCATCCACTGGTGCAGGGCTCTCTGAGAGTCTCTGAGGTGAGTTGACACATGCTGTTCGTTCAGGGGTCTGACAGTTTCTTGGCTGTTTTAGGATGAAAAAAAGAGAACGAAAAATGCAGACACATCAGTCACCCTTAGCACAGCCAGAACTTTGACTATTGGCATAAAGCCTAGCCCACAGCCTAGCTTATTCTAGCCCAGAATAAGTCTGGGAAGATATGATGATGATAAGTTACTTCCATAGTACTACCATGGCAATACAATGTTTTAGGACATCTATCATGGAGACATTTTTTTGGCATGAATCATAGTAATACCATGTTTTTTTGAACATGGTACCACAGTAACTGCACATTTTTAATATGTACAATGGTAATACAATATTTTAGGAAAAGGGAATCTCCCGTTTTTTGGACAGGTACCATGGTAATGCCATGTTTTTCAGGCATGGTCATTTCATGTTTTTCTGGACATGTACCACGGTAATACTGCATTTTTGGTAATCTCATGTATTTTGAACCAGATAGTACCATGTTTTTTGGACAGATTCCATGGTAATGCCATGTTTTTGGGACAGGTACTGTGGTAAAACCACGTTTTTAGACATGATAAGCATGTTTTTTTGGACAGGTACCATTGGTGTTACCATGTTTTTGTATATAGTGATCTCATGTTTTAAAAAAAAAAATTTTGGGACAGGTAATTTGGTAAAACCATGTTTTTTGGACATGATAAGGGTGCATTTTTTTAACAGGTACCATATTAATACATTGTCTTAACAGAATACAATACAATATACAGAATACAATCTGATAAACAAGTTTCTTTGGACAGATACCATGGTATTACCATGTTTTTGGACATGATAAGGGTGCATTTTTTGAACAGGTACCATATTAATACATTGTCTTAACAGAATACAATACAATATACAGAATACAATCTGATGTTTTACATGGACAGGTACCATGGTAATATCATATTTTTTGGACATGGTAATCTCAGATCTTTTTTGACAGGTAGCATGGCAATACCATGTTTTTTTTTTTGGACATAAACCTTGGTACTACCATTGCATTTTTGAAGTACTTTGGCTTATTATGTAAATATCATGTTATATGTGACCCTGGACCACAAAACCAGTCATAAGGGTCACTTTTTTAAATTGAATATAGGACTATATTTGGCCGAGATAAAACTATTTGAAAATCTGGAATCTAAGGTTGAAACAAATCTAAATATTGAGAAAATCACCTTTAAAGCTGTCTAAATTAAGTCCTTAGCAATGCATATTACTAATCAAAAATTACATTTTGATGTATTTACGGTAGGAAATGTACAAAATATCTTCATGGAACATGATCTTTACTTAATATCCTAATGATTTTTGGCATAAAAAAAAATCCATCACTTTGACCCATGCAATGTATTTTTGGCTATTGCTACAAATATACCCGTGTTACTTATGACTGGTTTTGTGGTCCAGGGTAGAGGCTGACATTTTTTTGGGAATCCCACGGGTCACGGGAATCCCGCTGGATGGGAAACAAAATCACTATTAATCACGTGATTGGGACGGGACAGGAAAAAATGTCAGCGGGAGTGGGCGGGACCGGGAATCGTAATAACATATGATACCCAACTTTACACACAAATATACATTTATATAAATAAACTATAAACTGTATATTTTAATTTTTAACTCAATTCTAGTTGCCCTGTCTCTTTATGCTCTCCTCCTGTTTGCTTTGGTGTGGCTGGTTAAGTGAATGACGTACGCAGTCCATGACGGACAGATCGTTAACGGCTGGTCTATGTGGTAATAGAGTACATCGGGCACGACATCCAAACGCTCACCCATCATTCATTGACCTCATATATGGCTTTTCATCTGAAAGATGTATGTAGTAACAACTTTACATGGCTCAATCTAATGTTAACCTACAGAAATGTGCGCAATTGAAGTGTGTGTGGAAGTTGAACAGCAGTGCGCTCACAGCAGGAAACTTCGAAACTCCGTGTATGAAAAATAAATCTATAGAGAGTGAAATGTCAACTTTCAAATGAAAAAAATTCAAATAGAAAATGTGTGTGTTAGCATGGATGATTTACATGAAATTTGTGTGCAATGCAAATTTAGTTTTTATTCAACTAAAGTGGGCATGCTGTGATCTGTACTGTATTTTTTTTTACTGTAACTGACAGATTCCGGCCAAAACTAACACAGCACGTGAGTGGGGGGGAACGGGATTTTCCCCCAGTTTTTTCGTGGGTTTGGGACTGGGACGGGACGGGATGGGACGGGAGAGGTTTGAAAATCCACTCCCGTGTCACCCTCTAGTCCAGGGTCACATATATGGTAATCCTTCAATGCCATGGTGTATACATTAAAGGTGTTAGCATCTGACATCATATGTGACTGCCATTTTATATTTTTGTAAAAGTCATTAGCGCTGGTTAAGGTCAAGAGCGACTGGATTGTGGCAGCCACTGTCATTCACACTTCTGCTGAAACATTTTGCTGCTTGTTGACACACTTTATCGATTCACTTGTTTTTGGATTGTCCATAGAACAAAATATACATAAACATATAATGGTGCAGCCAACAGCCTAACGCTCTCAGTGTGTTCATAAGGATTAGATTGGGGGCAGACTGTGTGAGCTGGAACTAATCCATGCACACCCTGTGTGCCAGAGAGAGAGAGAGAGAGAGAGAGAGAGAGAGAGAGAGAGAGAGAGAGTAGTGGGTGGCTATACATATCTGGAAAATAGCATTAGACAGGTAAGCTTAAAACAGCTGAGCCAAGGACCCAATGGACATGAGTAGTGAGAGTTTAAAGCGGTGCTAATTATTAAAGACGTGTTAAACACTCACATGACGCATGAACTTGTGTTAAACGCATTAAGCACTGCACTCCACTGAAGTGAATAATTACTTCAAGTATAAATACCCAAGAAAGAACAAATTCTGGCACCTGATAATTCACTTTCCTAAGAAACTACTTGTAATTTTAGCTCTGACTACACCTGCCCCTGTTTTGAAGTGATGCCATTTTGTGGAGGCAATGCACAATATGTATTTCTTGCCTGTGGAGGGGTGGGTGTGGAGGACAGGTGTCCTGTGGGTGGGGTTGGTGTCGAGGAGGGCCGTCCTGCAGGTGGGGTTAAGGTGGAGACCAGGTGCCCTGTAGGAGGAGTAGGATTCCGGCTTCCAAACATAATTTCCTCTGTGATGTCCTTTCCACCCTGGTTGGGGTCTCGGATCCGAATCTGGGAGAACAATGGCGCAAAACAACAAATAACTCACTAAAGCATCCGGGTCGATCGCAGAGGGCTGTCAGAAGTACCAGTACTTCGGTACCAACTATATTTTAAGGCATTGTTTGCTGAAAACATTCCTTTATTAAACCACCATTCAAAAGTTTGAGGTCAGTAAAAAAATTTGATGACTTTTTTTTTTTTTTACCATCAAATCAGTGTGATTTAGAATGATTTCTGAAGACTCATGTGACACTGAAGACTGGAGTAATGGCTGCTAAAAATTTAGCTTTTCCATTACAGGAATAAATGAAATTTTTGAAATATTAAATGGAAAACAGTTACTTTAAATTGTAATACTATTTCAAACATTACTGTTTTACTGTATTTTTGATCATTTTTGATACTTCTTTCAAAAATATCAAAACATTTTACCCAACTCCAAACTTTTAAATGGTAGCATAACTCTAAATTAAAATATACATTTCAAAATTAGATTTTATGTTTGTGATTTGTTTCATTGTTCTGTTTACTTAAGAAATGACTCATGACTCCAGAGCTATATGACATTTTAATTTAATTTGTTAATACTTATAAGAATATACAACTTTACTTACAGGAGTATTTTCAATAGCACATTCTTTTTTGTTGGTCTTGAGAACTGAAACATTTCATTGGGATGTGTATCCAGAGAGTTTGATTTATGTGGTGAATTCAAAATCAATCTTTGAAAAATGCTTAGATATGAGCTGACATTTTAATTGGCTGGATGGAACAGATATAATCTTTCAAAAAGGCATCAAGCTCACTGACTTTTCTAAGTGATTTTTAGTGATTCAGTGATTCTTCTAAATCCCATCATTAAACCCCAATACTAAAGAGTTACTTCCCATGATTTATTTTAAAATGTATGTGGCATTTTGCAGGAGGCTGGGTGATTTCTAACTGGCTTAATTCTCACTTTGGCGTGGGATAAAACACCTCGGCTATGCCAACCTCCCAGCATGCAACAAAACCACCACATCAAACAGTCTGATCCAAATATGTCAGGAGTTGCATGGCACACAAATTGACTACATTCCTGGACAAAATCAATACTTACTCTTCATCTTAAACTCTGGAAATTTAATAGACTAGGATGACATAATTACACAAAAAGCCAAGGCCAATACCAGGGTAAAACTAATACTTGATGAATATCCCTTTTAACAGCATTTTCGCATTTAATCTTGGGTCTGCCAGCCAGGGCCTTTGGGATTAAATCCAAGCCTTATCAGTCTAAAATGAATTGAAAACTAAGTGGATCCCTTTGCGTTTCTAAAATGAGGCAGAGTGTTTCAGGTACTCACTGGTTTCTTTTCACGCTTGGTTGGTGGAGGTGGCAGTGGTGCAGGCACTATGATGGGTGGAGAGGGAGGGTACACTGTCTGGCCGGCGTAATATGGCGGCCCGGCAGCTGTTGTTGGAAAAGAGATGGAAGGAAGGAAAAAAGTGAGTCACGTCGCTATGTGAGCTGCTTTCACATGAGATCTAAACAGCCTCGGAGTGAATCGCTTTCTGAAAACGGGGTCATTTCTTAGTTAGTTAATCAGACACACACTGAAACTACCTGGAGTTTATATAATCCAGCTGGGTGTGATGCAAGCATGCTCACACTGAAATGTGCACTATAGAGAGGCCTGTACTTGCCATAAGGAGCAGGGTATTCCCCAGGGCCGGGTCCTGGGTAGAAGGTTCCAGACCCTGGCGGCTGGATGGCATATTGCTGCGGGGGTCCCACGTAAGGTGCACTATGACGATACTAAGAGAAGAGATGGAGAATCTCATTTAAATATATATTTATATACGTGTACAACTGCACAAAAATACAATATTTTAATATTCACCGAGCTTCAATTATATTAATTTCTACTATACAAAACAGCTAATTTTTTTAATCATCTGATTAAAATTGTATATACAGGTGCATCTCAATAAATTAGAATGTCGTGGAAAAGTTCATTTATTTCAGTAATTCAACTCAAATTGTGAAACTCGTGTATTAAATAAATTCAATGCACACAGACTGAAGTAGTTTAAGTCTTTGGTTCTTTTAATTGTGATGATTTTGGCTCACATTTAACAAAAACCCAACAAATTAGAATATGGTGACATGCCAATCAGCTAATCAACTCAAAACACCTGCAAAGGTTTCCTGAGACTTCAAAATAGTCTCTCAGTTTGGTTCACTAGGCTACACAAATCATGGGGGGAATAGCTGACAGTTGTCCAGAAGACAATCATTTGACACCCTTCACAAGGAGGGTAAGCACAAACATTCATTGCCAAAAGAAGCTGGCTGTTCACAGAGTGCGGTATCCAAGCATGTTAACCGAAAGTTGAGTGGAAGGAAAAAGTGTGGAAGAAAAAGGATGCACAACCAACCGAGAGAACCACAACCAGCCTTATGAGGATTGTAAAGCAAAATCTATTCAAGAATTTGAGAGAACTTCACAAAGAATGGACTGAGGCTGGAGTCAAGGCAACAAGAGCCACCACACACAGACGCGTCAAGGAATCTGGCTACAGTTGTCGCATTCCTCTTGTTAAGCCACTCCTGAAACCACAGACAACGTCAGAGGAGTCTTACCTGGGCTAAGTGGTCCAAAGTCCTCTTTTCAGATGAGAGCAAGTTTTGTATTTCATTTGGAAACCAATGTCCTAGAGTCTGGAGGAAGGGTGGAGAAGCTCATAGCCCAAGTTGCTTGAAGTCCAGTGTTAAGTTTCAACAGTCTGTGATGATTTGGGGTGCAAGGTCATCTGCTGGTGTTGGTCATGTGTTTTTTGAAAACCACCGTCACTGCACCCGTTTACCAAGAAAATTTGGAACACTTCATGCTTCCTTCTGCTAACCAGCTTTTTGAAGATGCTGATTTCATTTTCAAGCAGGATTTGACAACTGCCCAAACTGCCAAAAGCACCAAAAGTTGGTTAAAATACCATGGTGTTGGTGTGCTTGACTGGCCAGCAAACTCACCAGACCTGAACCCCATAGAGAATCTATGGGGTATTGTCAAGAGGAAAAATGAGAAACAAGAGACCAAAAAATGCAGATGAGCTGAATGGCCACTGTCAAAGAGAAACCTGGGCTTTCATACCACCTCAGCAGGGCCACAAACTGATCACCTCCAGGCCACGCCGAATTGAGGCAGTGATTAAAGCAAAAGGAGCCCCTATCAAGTATTGAGTACATGTAAAGTAAAAGAACATACTTTCCAGAAGGACAACAATTCACAAAAAATGTTTTTTTGTTTTATTGGTCTTATGAAGTATTCTAATTTTTTGGGATAGTTAATTGGTGGGTTTTTGTTACATGTGAGCCAAAATCATCACAATTTAAAAGAACCAAAGACTTTTTTAAACTACTTCAGTCTGTGAGCATTGAATTGATTTAATACACAAGTTTGCAATTTGAGTTGAATTGCTGCAAAAATGATGGGTTACAGTTTACTTGAAGGGGTGTGCATAAGACTGACATTACACCTTCATAATCATGACATGACATCTTCATAATCATGACATGACACATGTTATGAATATGAAGGTTTTATGCATGTTTATGACAACTGGCATTAAGTGTCATTCGCTCAGTTATTTAATTTTTAATGCAAATATGACATTTTTTGATGTCTTTGTAGGCTATGGTTCGGGGGTAGGGGTGTTATGGTTAGGTCAAATAAATGTCAATTTGCATTAAAAAATGACATATGAGGCGAGTACACTAATGACAGTGGTCATAAAAATGGCAATAAAACCTCCTTCCATAGTCATGACATGTGTGCATGCCATGATATGGAAGGTGTCAAGTCAGTCTTAATGCCACACCCCTCAAAGTTAAAGTGTTGCCAAATGAACTTTCATGACATTCTAATTATTGAGAGCACCGGTAGCCTTAATGAATTTTAAAGAATATGTTGTGTTAAGCATCCCATGTGAATTTATTTAAAAGAAATGAAAGAAAAATACCTTTGTAGCAAATAAGCTCATGGGAAATATGAATAATCATAACTAGTTATAATTAATTAATTATGAATATTTTAGATCCACTGTAGATATTTAGCTGAACACTCAGGGTCAACCGTCTTGTCAATTCTAAGAACGTTACTTTCCTGGTTAAAGGAAATAACTTTCTTACTGAACAATTCTATAAGTTTGTAACGTAAATCCGCATGATTATTGACTCCGGTTATGAATAAACAATGAACACGTCAAGTGTGATACAAGTAAGGTTTTATTAACTACATAAACACTTAACATAGTCTAACATACTACATAAACACATAAGCTGGTCTAACATACACATACACACACACACAAATACAGTTGGTATAGGAAAGGGTAAAAGTTTAGCACTAAAGAAAGAGACAAAAGGAATGACATTTATGGAACCATTTACATATTCAGCAGATCTAACGCCTGAAGGAAACATCAGATTCTTAATTCAAACACACCTTTGAAAAAAAAGTGTAACTGATACTTAATGCATCAATTAAATAGACTAAGTTTGATACTTGCGTATGTCTGAAAAAGATTCCTGATGCACTCTTAAGGCCCAAGATCTTGCTGAAGATGGTTGATGAAAAAGAACCAGTTTGCATCAGAGTAACTTGATGAATGGAAAGGACTAGGCCGGAGCCTGGCACGAGCTTTTGTATCCTGGAGCGTTTCTCACATCTTCATATTAGCATCTGACCGAACCACCGACTGGGGCGGGTCCCTGGAGCCGGGCCTTAAGGTCGGAGAAAATCCCCGCCTTTCAGATGGGCTTGTCCAATGAGCAAAATGGAATTTTCGAGCGGGAGGTGGCAATTGCTGGAGGGTTACGACCCCTTTGTTCTCTAAGCATTGTAATTTGCAAATGGACTTAAATCGAAAATATTAACGATTCTCAGGGCCCTAATAAATATTGCCTATGTACCAATATATAATAAACACGCTTGTTTCGATCATAAGAAGGAAAATTCATAGATACTAAACAAGGTAAAATTACATATAGTGAAAAGATGACAGTAATGGGTTCCCCTCATAAGCATGCCTAAAATAGTCTAAAAATATCAAAGACAAAATACACAATGACAATAATATAATCAATGGCCTGAAGAAATATGTGTGTTCATTCAAATAACGGTTTTTCTATGAATTAACTAGAACACAGTCATTTCTACTCTGCTTTTCCTTGGGACAAGCAGGGATTTTCCCTGCTTTACATACATTTGGCCAATAAACCCAGTGATATCAGCGTTGGTTGCCATGCAACAAAGAAGCCTGTTCGACTTCCTGGGGTGTTACGCATTCCGGGGGGAAGGGCCCATGGGTCCTCATATGGCTTGTTAACAGAGGTTACAGAGTATTTGTCATATAAAAAAAGAATATATAGTGTGTTGGATTGGTCCAAACGCTACAGTAATAATTACAATACTTACAAACATTTAATATAAAATATATTTATGAAATTCATGAATTAAACAAATTTAAATATTACATGGAGACACAAACAATTCCTTAAATATGGGATAGCCTAACCCATACTGTCCAACACTGTATAAAATGTTTAATATACAATCATTTTATATATGTAATATAAAAATACAATTATAAACCATACAAATTCTACCATACAAATCTAAATAAAACACAATACCATACATAAAATGAAACCCATTTCTGCAATAAAAAAACATCCCATTCAGGATTTATTTATAAATAAGTTAAATAATGAAACAGATATAACGGCAAATAAAATTGCATTAAAAACATTTGATAAATCTCTCAAATTAAAAATTCCATAATATTAAGGGTTTTTCCATCACTGTGGGAATCCTGAAATTATTTTGTGTATACAATCCATTTTTGGTGATTTCACAGTAACAGGTTTACTGACTCTTTACCTGAGGAATGTAGTATTGGTGTGTCTGGGTAGGAAAGGGCATATGCGTCATAGTCATCATGATGGGCTGGTTGGAAGGATAAACCGTAGCCGTTGGGGTCTGTGAGCCTGGCCGAATGGAGGGGCTGTTGGTAGGAAGGGCAGGCCGTGCTGGCTGTAACTGAGTCCTGTGGAGGAACTGAGGAGGAAGTCAAAGAAATGAGAGTTAAGTAGAAACAGAGAGAGAAGAGAAACAAGTCAGTGTTGACAAGTCAGTTCACCTCAGGACATTCTCCTGTCTGTCAGGCAGTGTATTCAAATCATGAGGCATTTGAATTTGCAGTTAATTGACAATCTGATATTCAGACGCTGGAACAGCAGTGATCATATGTGCTAGATGAATTATATCAATTCTGCTCATCAAACAGACACAATGAAACAAACATAAGCACACACACACACACACACACACCACACACAGCAGCCTGGAGAAATGAGCAGTATTCTCATTCTCCGCTGTAACAGGGTGGTGGCACAGCTTTGGCACAACGGTTTATTCATCGGGAGAATACTGCATGCCTGCTGGTGGAGTCGTCCCCTCCCCCATCATTTCCTCCCCCGCTTTCCCTCTATTTGTCTCTCTCTCTCACTCAGCACAGCAAATATTACCTCAGCAAACCCAGTCAGTGGGCGATAGCAGCCGGGCAGCACTGGAGCAAGAGGTGACCTCTCTCTCTCTCTCTCTGCCTGATTCTATAGCCCCATTCACACCATGAACGATAACTATAAAGATAACGATATTAGCATCCACACCAGCGAACAATATCGTCTGTTTATTTAAATTCTTGAGCTCATTATAGCAGGATTGATTCTGATTGGGTGTCAATGTTTGTATCGTTCATCAGCTGGAAAAAATAGTTCTGAAAGTGATTCCAATGATTTTGTTTCTCTGTGCCTTTATCGTTATAGCTGTGGTGTGGACTTCCATATTCTCATAATTAGAATGCTTTTAGTAAAAGTATCTTTATCGTTATCTTTAGTTATCGTGCTTGGTGTGAACGGGCCTTACACATACGATATGCATACACCATATGCAGTTTTTCTCATAGGATTAATAAAGTCTGAATGTCTGTCTGTCTGTGTGGTTGATTCTTCCAGTATGAGACATTTTCAATCCCTTGAAATGATTGTAAGTAAAAAACATTATAGTTTGTAATATATTTAGACATTTAATTGTGACTATTTTTGGAATGAATACATTTGCAAAAATGTAATATTTTGGGCTTACCCAGACTTTATTATTATTATTTTGGTTATTATTATGTTTTGCTTTAGGGTCCTAATAGTCAGGACAGTAAAATTCTTTCTGAGAAATGTAATTTCTTACTTCCTCTCATTTAAAGCCAAATCCATCAATGCAGCATAATGTACAAATTCACCAACTTTAACAATAAATGTCATTGCAACTACTGTTGAAACTTCAGGTTGCCTGTTGTGAGCAATGTTCCAGTTATTAAGCAGAATCTGCAGGTTTATTTGAAAGCTAGTGGAGAAATTAAAGGACATTATTTTCTGAAGTCTACTGCTGATTTTTGGTGCGCTACTCATTCCCGGGTGTCTGTCACAACAGACAGATGATTGCTTTAGTAAATAGATCCAGTAGAAAACAGGTTCTACAAAATGTTCGATTCCAAGACTAGATGTTGTGATTTCACACCATTTTGCCCCAACCATCATACACAATTAAAAAAAAAATCCATCACACTAAAATGTTGATTACTATGGCCATGCTTAGAAGCTTATTGAATTCCATTCCATCTTTTTCAGGCTTTCAAAAAAAAATTAAAATTAGGTGTTAGTATTATAATAAAAAATTATAGTTTTCTATCTGAATATTTTTTCTATATATATTTCAGAATATATTTTCTAGTTAATATATTAGAATTTTTCTTAGATTTGAATTATTTTTCATTTAAGTGTGATTTATTCATGTGATTGTGAAGTTGAATTTTCAGTAGCTATTAAGGCCCTTTCATAAGATATAGTTCTAAAAATCTTCCACACCACAGCTATAACGATAAAGGCACAGTGAAACGACATTGTTGGAATCACTTTCAGAACAATTTTTTTCCAGCCGATGAACGATAAAAACTTTGCTATAATAAAAACCTGCTATAATGAGCTTGAGAATTTAAACGGCAGACACGCATGGGGTAAGAATAAACAGACGATATCGTTCACTGGTGTGGACGCTAATATCGTTAGTTTTATAGTTAGCTTTATAGTTATCGTCCTTGGTGTGAACAGGGCTTTACTCTAGTCTTCAGTGTCACATGATCCTACAGAAATCTTTCTAATATGCGTATCTGATGCTTAACACACATTTCTTATTAGTGTTGAAAACAGTTCTGCTGTCTAATATTTTTGTGGATACATTTCCACAATTTGCCATCATTTCCAAGGCAAAAGGTTATTTTCAGTTCTCCCTTAGACAACATCAAACCTAATCACACGGCTCAGGTACACCCAAAAACATCTAACAACATGGCTCAGAATAATCCAAGCCTATCATTAAGCAAGCCTCTGAGAGATTTCCCAAAGCCACGAGTGTGTGTAGAGACAAGAACAATAAATGCAGCAGATGCCCCTTGATGGGTGGCTTAAAAGTGATTTAACACCACAGAACTGATCCGCTCGTGTCTGAAAGCAGAGCGGAGATTACACATTACTGTCTGTGCTCAGAGTGTCAGTCCTCCAATAAAAATGATGTTGAGAGTCTTGAGTTGTGCTCTTTGGAGAGCATTTATCATTATGTGACTATCAAAAAGCTCAGGAAGAACTGGATGAGTTGATTTCTTTAAATACACAGAAAATAAAAGACTGACCCAAGCTGGGTTTCACTATGTACCCTATAAAATGATGTGGTTACGGGACTGGACTGGCATGCTTCACTGTAAATGGATGCACTATGTGTGAGATTGTGTAATAGGGTGGAATGCTGGGTAGGGCTGCACAATTAATCAAATTTCTAATCGCAATTACAATTATGGATGCCACAATTACGTAATCGTTCAAAGCGGCAATTAATCGTTCAAAGTCCACTTATGTTATTCTGCACGCTTAAGATATGTTTTTTCTTTCTACATGTTATCTTAAGGGTTTTTCATTTGTTTTAGTTTTAGTATAACATTATAATACCATTCATATATTTACTTTTTTATAATTTAAAGTAGAAACCAATCCAATGTATATTTGACATTTGAGGCTTAATACTATAGAAAAGCACTAAAGGTTTTTCAGCTTGTTTATTTTCATATAAAAATATGGCATGGAGTTGCATCAAACGATGGTATAAACATTATTCAATGTAAATTGTGATTAATAATCGCAATTACAATTTCAAGGGAATAATCGTCAATTATGATTTTTGTCATAATCGTGCAGCCCTAATGCTGGGGCAACTCACACTAGTAGCTGAAAAGAAGATCTGACACTAAAACAACTTGCTGAGAGAAACAGCTCTCTAATTAAATCTACGGCATATGAGGACACAGTACGCTCTGTTTGCATAAGGACAAAAGGAAACAACGGATTCAGCAACAAATGAGCAGAGATGCCAAGTAAAGATGGTTAATGGCTGAACAAATGCTCAGAAAAAGATGTGGGAAAGTTAAATTACAATCATCCCAAAAGTTAAATTTTTTTGTGACTCCAAAATGAAATAAAACCAAAAATGTACTTTAATTTTTTTATACAGAACCTGTCCTCATAAAACACCTTGAATAAATCTAATTTCGCTACTAAAATGACCATTTAACTCATTGTGGTTTTTATTGAATAAAAATTAAATACAGCTAAACTAAAATTATAAATCTCGGGGGAGGGGTATTTATAAAGTATTTAATACTTCATAAAATTAATTTTTTTTAAAATGTCATAAATATTGGTTTATAGACCTTTGGGTCAAAGGTGAAAACAGAGACCTGACAAAGGAAACAAGAAAGAAAAGAAACAGAAACAGAAGACCACCACTGGAGAACAAACATTGCTTGTGTGTGTGTGTAATGGGTGATTTCCTCTCACTGTGACTCATACAGGCCGACAGGGGATCGAGCGCAGCCTGGGGCGAAGACCACTCTGTGCTAAACTACTGTCACAATGCCGTGCAAGTGTGTGCGGAAGAGAGAGAGCGTGTGTGTGGAAATGCCAGGGAGGGATGGAAGCAGAGACTTGGTGTCTGTGTGTTTGTAAGGGACAGAGATAAGAATGAATGCATGTATCTGAATGGCAGAAAGAGAGAGAAAGTGCATGAGAGATTGTGGATCTATGACAGGGATAGGAAAGAGCATTAGAGAAAATAATAGAGGGGGACAAATTGAATGTGGAACGTGAATTAAACAAATGGATGCTCCTATATATATATATTAGGGTGATTCTGTAACTATGGGCATTTTGCAAGTAAATTATGGATTAAGGGATAGTTATGGATTATGAAGGGATAGTTCACCCAAAAATGAAAATTCTGTCATTAATTACTCACTCTCACGTTCATCTTCAGGACACAAATTAAGATATTTTTGATGACATCCGAGAGCTTTCTGACCCGGCATAGAGAGCAAAGCGAATTAACCACATTCAAGGCCCAGAAAGGGTCACAAACTAATAGAGATGGCAGCATGTTTTAAGGTCATCAGGAGCAGGAAAGGAAGAGAAAGAATGGCGAGACAGTGAAATCAGTGGTTCAACTGTAATTTTATTTTTTGTCAGTCTTCCCTGTCAGTACCACGCATGTGTGTGATGCTGCTCACTCAGAAGATGGCATTCTGACATAGAACTTGGATGCACTGCACCTTGTTTGCAAGCAGAGGAATGTACACACATGGTACTCTCGGCACCGCATCAAAGGACGACATGAGAAGAATTGTTGAATAAAGTTGTTATTTTTGTTTTCTTTTTACGCACAAAAAGTATTCTTGTAGCTTCGAAAAACTGAAGTTAAGCCACTGATGGCACATGGACTATTTTAATGATGTCCTTACTACCTTTCTGGGCCTTGAACGTGGTAATTGCGTTGCTGTCTATGCAGAGTCAGAAAATTTTCGGATTTTATCAAAAATATGTTAATTTGTGTTCCGAAAATGAACGAAAGTCTTGCGGGTTTTGAACAACATGAGGGTGAGTAATTATGACAGAATTATCATTTTCGGGTGGTGAACTATCCCTTTAACAAGGCCAAGGCTGGATTATTTGATCAAAAACACTAAATATTATTATAATTCAAAATAACTTTTCTATTTCAATATATTTTAAAAAATTATTCCTGTGATGGCAAAGCTGAATTTTCAGCATCACTACTCCAGTCTTCCGTGTCACATAATCCTTCTGAAATCATTCTGATATGCTGATTTGCCACTCAAGAAACATTTATTATTATCAGGGTTTCAAACAGTTGTGCTGCTTAATATTTTTTTTTCTTTGATAAATAGAAGTTCAAAAGAACAGCATTTAATTAAAAATCAATTCATTAATGCCATCGTACTGAACAAAAGTAATTTTTTCTTTTAAAATAAAATTTATTTCAGTCACTGGAATTAAATATATTCAAATTATTATCTATTATTAAAATTAGATATAAAATTATTATATCCAAGTGCTTCTAGCATCTTTCATCATGCACCACAGAGGCTCTGACCAATGTTCTTAATTTCTCTTGCTGACCAACATTCAACACCAGCCAACTATTCCAGCCTCTGCTCTGTGTGTGTGTGTGTGTGTGTGACACTCCCTTTCTACTCTCTCCTATTTCTGTTTGTTTTCTAACGGCCTGTAGGCATCAGTTTTACCCAGTCTGCAGTGGAAGCGAGCTGGAACTTGCCACAGCCACAGGAGAGAAATGAAATCTTAACTCAGCTCTTTTAACATCAGCACAGATGTCAAAGCTTCTTTCACTGCTGCACATTACATAGTCAAGTGCTGTTCTATAAGGTGAACCCTTCACAGACCTCTGTACACTGTTATGCTTTTTGCTTTATTTCCCCTCTGAATAAAAGTATTAAGGCAAAAAAGGTCCACTGTATACTGTCCATAATGTAGCGATACATGAAACATTTCACACACAGAAGTAATTTTCTGATTCTGAACCCACTGCAAAATCTGCATGAGAAAATTCCTGGTTGTGATTGATTTTGTCTGTGAAAATTTGCCAAACAATAGTAAAAGTGACAGCACCTTTACACTCAAGGTGTGGTGGCATATACAACTGCTCGGCAAAATTACAGACGAAATTCGGTCATCTCAATAGGAATCCACATTATCAGGAGTTTTGTGTGAGGGCGAAAAAGTTGGTCACACGAATCCGTCACGTTCAATAATAGAAAGCTGCTTGATTTGAACGTGACTTCTGTGTGAGCTTCATTAATTGCTACACTTGACAATGAACAATGGAGCTCTTGCAGCAATCTCGCCAAAAGTTTGCTAATGTGACCGCACCTTAAGGCTTTCCTTATAGTTTGTGTCAGTACCGTACAGCAAATCTTGCTGTTTCCTGTGATTTTAATTCTGGTGCAATTAAATTTAAGCCACTGGAAAGAGAGAGACATGTGGCACGTTGGGGCAGAAAGTCACAGAACTTTCCTTAGAGGTCAGATGCTTGTGGACGCACTCGCATGGGCTTGTGGCTACACGCAAAACGCATAAACAAATCATTAGCAACAAATGACAAACAAGTTTCTCCTTGTAATGAAACACCAAAGCACAGCGGATGGAATATCTGGAACACACCCACTCATGCATGTACGGACAAGTGTAAAGCTGCCCAAAGCAACTTCCATTCTAATGATCTTAATGACCTCTGAATGCATTTGGTTTACGACTGACAAAAGCCCAATTCTTCTAAACACGTACAACAATGTTTCTGCTCAGGAAAGTAACACACTGAAGTATTTCATCTAATAAAAGGTGCACTAACAGTATTGACAAGCATTAGCGATCAGCGTCAGTCTTCATCGCACATCTGCTCATCAGATAACATGAATACAAAACATCATCATTTAGACGCTCATTCAGAAAAGACAAGAAACGGATGAGTCAGAGGAGTTACTTCTGATGTCTGGTTCTCAAGGACGGGGAGCTCGTTACACAGTCGAGCTAACACATGAATATGTAATATGAATACATCTCTAGTCATAATGGTTCATAAAGCTGAAGAGAGGCATTTCTGCACCACAAGCATCACCAAACTCAACTCACTGGTTGAGCTATTACTTAGGAGTATTTGTAGTAAACTGAATACAGTAGGTGTCGTAATATGCAAGTATTGAAAATAATGTGTTTATTATAATACAATAATATCATCAATTATTAATGGCTAAAAAAAAAGCTTCTTAAGAAGTGTCTGATAGGTCTGTGGGATTTACCTGATGGTGGGTCGGCCGAGGCCCCGTCACAAACTAATAGAGATGGCAGCATGTTTTTAGGTCATCAGGAACAGGAAAGGAAGAGAAAGAATGGTGAGACAGTGAGGATAACAGATGATTCACCTTGAATAACTTTGCATTTCCATTACAAATTAAACAAGAGCTGCATAGCAGGGTTGTATGACATGTCAGCAGAGCAGGTGGTCCTACTGGCTGGTCTTAACATTAATGACTGAAGTTGGTTTGATTCAGGCACTTAAAGGATAAGTCCACTTATCAGGAAATGTATATTCTGGAAGTGGACTTATCCTTTAAAGTCAGCAAGTCCAACAACCTCACGGTAACACGCTTTTTTATATATATATATTAATGAAGCGAGCCAAATTATGTGTGGTATCTTTTAAAAATTTGGTGTGAGTATTAATTTTTAAAGGAATTAATACTTTATAATGTTGCAAAAGATTTCAATTTCAAATAAAAGCTTTTCTTCTAAATGTTATACTCATCAAAGAATTATGAAAAATAAAAGTATCATGGTTTCCACAAAAATATTGAGCAGCAAATCTGTTTTCAACATTGATAATAAAAAGAAGTGTTTCTTGAGCAGCAAATCAGCATATTAAAATGATTTATGAAAAATCAAGATATTTTTTATGAAATCCAAAAGCTTTATGACCCTGCATATACAGCAATGCAACTGCATTTTCAAGGCCATGCAGAAACTTAGTAAGGACATTTTTTAAAAATTTGAGCAAAAAAAGTATTCTTGTATCTTCATAAAATTATGGTTGAACCACTGACGCCACATGGACTATTTTAGCGATGTCCTTACTACCTTTCTGGGCCTTGAACATCAAAAAGTTGATGAAGGGATTAAGCCATATTGTTCTTTCAGTTTTAGTTCGTTTGACAGATACAGTACTACTGTGCCAAAGCATAATGGCCCAAAACACAACTTTAAAAATCTTTTATGTTAGAATAAGTAGTTTAAATACAGTATATTTAAAAAACTACACTTTTTGCCTGGAAGACCTATCGTTTTATATCGTCATGTGACCACGATGACACCGAGAGAGTATTGCTATCGCGATAATAAATTTCTCCCTAGTATTAATGACAGAATATTCATTTGGGTGGTAACAATACTTAAAGGGGTCATATGATTGCTTTTTTAAAGATCATTATTTTGTGTATATGTTGACATGCTTTAATGTTCAAAAAACACATTATTTTTTAAAATACTGTACATTATTGTAGGTTCCTCTATGCCCCGCCTCTCTCAAAGCTTCGTTTTCTACAAAGTCCTCCTTCCGACAAGCGCAGTCTGCTATGATTGGCCAGCTGACCCAGTGCATTAATTGGCCGAACACCGCAAGCACTCATCGGAATTGTAACGCCCCTTACCATAATCGCAGATTCATCTTTCAAAATAAATGTAAAGAAAAGCCGAAAGGGGAGGAATGAGGCTCGTGACAGACAGTGTTTGCAAGACACAAGCCACGGTTAAGACAGCTGACTCCCCTGTGATGTGAGTGATTTCTCTCTCTCTCATCTCTCTCTCTCTCTCTCTCTCTTCTCTCTCCTCTCTCTCTCTCTATCTTCTCTCTTCTCTCTCTCTCTCTCCCTCTCTCTCTCTCTCTCTCTCTCTCTATTCTCTCGCTGATAAGAATAAGAGCAAGATGTATAGCAAAAGCAGAATTACCTCCTCTCCCTAGGGTTAACGAAACGGTCGTCCATAAAAGCAGCTGTTCTGTTGTAAGTCATCTTAAGATTCCTAAGCATCTACTTTGGAGGGCCAAATAAAGGCTTTGCTTTCACTAGAAACACACAGCGTCTCCCGACGTGGCGCTGCTTCAACATAACTGTGGTACTGAAAACACGCTCTTTCTTTGCGTGAACATTTGGGGGCATTATGCAAATATTTCCACATAGTGAGGTAGATATGTGGGGGCGTGTTAGAACGAGCCGTTTTAGGGGGGCATGGCAGAGTCTTAACTTTGATAAAGAATATCTCTTTGGTTTTGAGACTTTAGTCTTTGCAACTTCAGGGATCTTATCTACGCACAATCAGCTTGTAACACACTCCAAAGAGAAAGGAAAACTTGAAATCGCATCATATGACCCCTTTAAGGGGTTTATGTTGTTGTTGGTTGTATCACCCAAAAAGCATGTGCAATTTTTAGTAATTAAATGACAGAATTTTTCATTTTGAGTGAACGATCCTTTGAAAAAAGTTACCACAAAACACTCCAAACTTTTGAATGGAAGTATGTATAAAATCTTATATCACGCTATGAGTAATGATAAGTACTTATATCACAATAATGGAATATTCACAACATGGTTATTTTTTTGCTGGAAATTCAAACCAAAAACGTTTTATATTTTAAATAATATGTGATAATAAAATATCTTACAAATGAAAGGTATTTAATTTCTTTTTTTTTTTCTTCCAAGCACATAGATGACACCTAGGTGCCTATACTAAAAGCATCAATTTGCTGAACAATCTGCAGAATATAATTTTTTTCTTTGTTACAAAGTGGTTTACGGTTGTTTATGCATTAGTGAATCCCGCCAGTGACTAAATTATCAACTTCACACTGTTCCTGTTGGCAGCCTGAAAACCATCTGATATCTACACTGATTATTTTATATACCAATATAAATAATATTCAATATAATACCACAATCAACACTTTTCACAATTAGTTAATCTTGGCAGCTGATACAGTAAAAGTTTTTACTGTAACACATGTAATGCTCATTTAATGCTCATTGCTCTTCATATCATATGCAGAGATATTAGCCAATCATAGCAGTGGGCATATACTTCTGAGTCTGCACGCAGACAGTCCCTCCAGCAGAGTGTTCAAATCAGAGGGCTAAAATCAGGGTAGAAAATGACATTTTATATGTAAATTATGATCGTTTTTAATGGAAAAAACCCCTACTGAAATTGTAAGTGCACCTCAGGAAACATTAAAAATAATAAAAAAAATGCATTGTATGACCCCTTTAATTTACATGGGCAGGGTGCTTACCGGCCGAGTTTGCGGCTGTATGTTCATTGGCTGCGTCTGTGGTGAGTACACCAGAGGGGCGGAGCCTGCATTCTGAAGCTGGGTTTATATGGAGGCTAAAGAAGTGAATCATAGACAGCCGAAAAAAGTTTTATTAGGCAATTCTTTGAAGCATGAATGAATATCAGTAGGTCCAGTCACAGCACAGGAGATACGAAAATAGCAAGAGCTGCCAATCATTGATCTGACGGGTGTGCATATGATCTAATTCTTGTCAGACAAAACCCAGATGAATACATTACCCTCCAATCAATCCACAGCAACAGAGTTTATATAAAGTGTCGGGGTGTGTATATTCTGCCTAGAGAGTGTGTGTGTGTGTGTGTTGTGTGTTGTGTGAGAAAGTCGGGGATCATTACAGCACGTGCGTCGGCTGGAAAAACACTATTTTAAACATAGCGACAGTGTTCCTCAGGCTGGTGGAACCATGGGAGAGAGAGGAAGCAGAGCAAAAAATCCTATAACACAAAAACCTAACAGCACTTCGTATTGCGAAGTGTGTGTATGTGTAGTGGTGTACTCAAAACATCAGCCGTTCCTAATTGTGATAATTACACAAAGTCAAATGTCACAGTTAAGTTCTCAGAATTCCACAAAGTGAAAAGAACATAAAATAAATTTCTGGTACCCCCCGAAAATGCTAATAGTTAAGGTTGACCCAGAAAAAAGCATGGCAACACCAAAATTATTGAGTTCTCCTCTGGCTTAAGGGGGTCATATGACGTTGCTAAAAAAAAAAGAACATTATTTTGTGTATTTGGGTGTAATGAAATGTGTTTATGCCGGCTTTCACAAAAAGTGCAGGAGTGTGCAAATAATGATCTTAAAATTAGGTTTAAGGTATTTAAGGTTTAAAAACACATTATTTTCCACACTGTACACTATTGTTTCTCCTCTATGCACTGCCTTCTGAAACGCGTCGATTTTTACAAAACTCATCGTTCTGAAAAGCGAGGTGTACGCTGATTGGCCAGCTATCCAGTGCGTGGTGATGGCTGGATACCTCAAGCGTGTGACGGGAAATGTTACGCCCCCACTAATGTGATTGCCGTTTCCCGGCCAAAGCGGCGAGGACCAACCACAAAAAAAAATATAAACGAGGCTTTGTAGCATACATGGGACATAATACTGATTATAATGTTTTTATAATCGTTTAATGTCATAAATGTCTTTTTACGCGTTGCGTTGCATTGTGCCGCATAAACATAAAACCATGTCTGCATTTGTGATCGGAGAAACGACAAACAACAAGCGCTACTCTACACTGCTCTAAAAACTCGCGTTTGAATCGTCAGTGACGATTTCTTTAAATATGAAAACGTACTTACAGGCTGTGAGTCAGCATTTTTGTCAGAAAACCGACATTGTAGGCTACTCTCCCAGGAAACAGTCCTCCGTAAAATGCGTTGCACACACACGAATATATGGGTTAAACTGTTCTGGAACAGTGTTGTAAATACAACTAAACCACTGATTATTAGTCATGTCCTCTTTTGGCTTTCACAACGAAACACACAGCGTCTCCACGACATGGCGGCGGCAGCAACAATACTACAGATAGAATCAAAGTTATGCCTTCTTTCTTTGCTTATACATTTGAGCGGTGTTATGCAAATCTTCCCACACAGTGAAGTAGATATTTGGGGGCGTGTTAGAACGAGCCTTTTTAGGGGGGCGTGGTAGAGTCTTATCTTTGATAAAGAATATGTCTTTGGTTTGGAGACTTTAGTCTTTGCAACTTTAGGGGATCTTATCTATACACAAACAGCTTGTAACACTCCAAAGATAAAGGAAAACTTGAAATCGCATCATATGACCCCTTTAAAAGATAAAATAACAGGTGAATAAGCATACAATTGTGTAGGGTGTTGGTACTCACCCCTCCACCTGTCTCCCAGCCCTTTAGGAAGCGGTACGAGGGGGCGGCAGGGACCGATACCTGAGAGAGGGCTGGGGACGTGGCATGGCCGGGAGGGGTGCCTGCCAAATTAGGGTGAGTTTTGCCGAGGTCGTGACCTGGGTATGGAGGACCAGGGTGTCTGGATACCTGTGGAAGGACCACAAACAACATTTACACAAAGTGTTCATACCATAGCTCCTTTCAGTTATACATAACAATGTTGTATATTACCCTGGTCGTCACTTTATTCTTTATTGTTTCCATTTGCATATTTTATATTGTTTTATATAAATATAACACATTTCGGTAAGGATGCATCAATTTAGAAAGTAAAAGGAAAGTAACATTTATGTTACAAAAAAAATTAT
This sequence comes from Sinocyclocheilus anophthalmus, assembly GCA_018155175.1. Classification (NCBI taxonomy): domain Eukaryota; kingdom Metazoa; phylum Chordata; class Actinopteri; order Cypriniformes; family Cyprinidae; genus Sinocyclocheilus; species Sinocyclocheilus anophthalmus. The sequence goes on from JADLZN010006369.1 coordinate 99,502, forward strand.
ATTTCAAATAAATGGTGGTACTTTCTAGGTGAGTTTTCACCACAACATAAAAACAAGTTTTTACTGTATTTATCAACTACAGGTGGCATCTCATAAGATTAAATGTCGTAGTGGACAAAATATATTTCAGTAATTCATACTCAAATTGTGAAACCGTGTATTTAAATAAAGGTAAAATGCAAAGCAGATGAAGATAGTTTAAATCTTGGTTCGTGAATTGTGATGATTTGGCTCGACCTTAACAAAAACCCACCAATTCACTATCTCAACAAATTAGAATACTTCATAAGACCAATAAAAAAAAAACATTTATTTACTGTACATGTACTCAATACTTGGTAGGGGCTCCTTTTGCTTTAATTACTGCCTCAATTCGGCGTGGCATGGAGGTGATCAGTTTGTGGCACTGCTGAGGTGGTATGGAAGCCCAGGTTTCTTTGACAGTGGCCTTCAGCTCATCTGCATTTTTTGGTCTCTTGTTTCTCATTTTCCACTTGACAATACCCTCAAGTGGTCTGGTGAGTTTGCTGGCCAGTCAAGCACACCAACACCATGGTAATTAACCAACTTTTGGTGCTTTTGGCAGTGTGGGCAGGTGTCAAATCCTGCTGGAAAATAAATCAGCATCTTCAAAAAGCTGGTAAGAAGGAAGCATGAAGTGCTCCAAAATTCATTGGTAAACGGTTTTGTCTAGTGAGCGTTGGTTGACCAAAAAGACAAAAAACACAAGGACCAACACCAGCAGATGACATTGCAAACCAAATCATCACAGACTGTGGAAACTAAACACTGGACTTCAAGCAACTTGGACTATAAGCTTCTCCACCCTTCCTCCAGACTCCAGGACCATGGCTTCCAAATGAAATACAAAACTTGCTCTCATTTGAAAAGAGGACTTTGGACCACTGGGCGACAGTACAGTTCTTCTTGTTTTTAGCCCAGGTAAGACGCCTCTGACGTTTGTCTGTGGTTCAGGAGTGGCTTAATAAGAGAAATACGACAACTGTAGCCAAATTCCTCTACACGTCTGTGTGTGGTGGCTCTTGATGCCTTGACCCCAGCCTCAATCCATTCCTTGTGAAGTTCACTCAAATTCTTGAATCAATTTTGCTTGACAATCCCCATAAGGCTGCGGTTCTCTCGGTGGTTGTGCATCTTTTTCTTCCACACTTTTTTTCCTTCCACTCAACTTTCTGTTAAACATGCTTGGATACAGCACTCTGTGAACAGCCAGCTTCTTGGCAATGAATGTTTGTGGCTTACAAATTGTGAAGGGTGTCAATGATTGCCTTCTAGACAACTGTCAGATCAGCAGCCTTCCCAATAATTGTGTAGCCTAGTGAACCAAAATGAGATTTTGAAGGCTCAGGAAACCTTTGCAAATGTTTTGAGTTGATTAGCTGATTGGCATGTCACCATATTTCTAATTTGTTGAGATAGTGAATGGTGGGTTTTTGTTAAATGTGAGCCAAAATCATCACAATTAAAAGAAAGCAAAGACTTAAACTACTTCAGTCTGTGGCATTGAAATTTATTAATACACGAGTTTCACAATTTGAGTTGAATTACTGAAATAAATGAACTTTTCACAAAATACATTCTCATCTATTGAGATGCACCTTGTATATTGCACAGCCTTAGTGAGAAGAGGATTTTTGAAAGAACATTAAGAAAATTGTCCAATTCCAGGATTTCTGAATGACAGTGGGCATAGAAATAGAAATTTATAATATATTAATCAATCATAACAAAAAATTTAATTTTGGGAATGTGCGCAATATTAAATATATTTTAAATATCTTATAAAGGTTTTTGGAAAGGTTAAGTTTGAATCTGTTCTATTGATAAGTGGTCTTTTTCAGGTCAACTACACTTATGGCACAGCAGTCTGAGGAAAATCTTGCTGTGCAAATTATTTCAAGCTAGTTAAACTGTCAACATGTATATAGCTAGCCTAGACAGATAGTAAAGCATGTATATCAACTGCTTACTAATAATGACAAAAGAACTCACAGAAAATATGTACAATAGGATTATACACTTTCACATATTCGCTTAAAGTATGTTTCTGGCCTTAGGACTTGTCTATGTATATACATTCAAGGGATGTGTAATGACTGTAAGTGTACATGTGTGTGTGATCACTCACACTGTAGACCGCCGTCACCCCAGAGTGGGCGGGAAACATGCGCTCCTCTAGTGATAGCGCTGCTCGAGGGATCCTGGGAAGGGTAAAGTTAGAGAAAATCTTCCGAATAGGTTTAAAAATGTCAATTTTAGAAGCCAAGGATGTCACAAAATACAAAATATTAGCCACAAGCAAAACATCCAGCGTTGTGTTTCATAATGGCAAGCATTCAGTTCATTCAGCGATAATGGTGCAGACTCTTTCACACCAATTAATATTAGTCAATTTCCTCCAGCGACTTGCATTTGGGGCAAAGGTTCGAGAAAGTTAACACAAAAACATTTTCTCCCTCCCTTCTTCAAAATGTCCAATTCAGTTTTTCAGTACACCCCACACCTCCACAGGCCAGGAAGATGTCAGACAGAAATCCTGACATGGAATTTCAAATACGTGAGAAGCGGATCAGCGCCCTGTTGGATACAATGCGTGTTCTAACACATGAAACAAATGGCAAATGTTAAAATAAGCTGCAAAATTCCTCAGCAAAATCCAAATACTGTTACTGAACCACCAAAAATGTCCCGTCTAAAGTTAATGCACCTCTTTACATATGTTGTTCCATTCCAAGAAAGTTATAACAGATATGTTCAGGTTGCAGGTGGTGAGAAAGACATGGGAACCTACAATCTGTATGATATCATCATGATTTTACCAACAATTAAATGCTGAGCAACATTTACACATCACTCATCTGGTCTTCCCTAAAGGAAGTCTTCCAGCAGGGTGAAAGAGTTCCTAATGAACGTTGCGTTGTCATACCTGCCTGAGGTATTCTGTGACACGAATGACAGGGTCGCTCAGACATACAGTCATAGTCACGGATAGCTACAAAGACGGATGGATGTAACAGAAAAAGAGAAAGAAAATATCAGAAACCGGCTCCGGCGGTTACAATATCTGTCTGTAAGTGAGAGATGAGCAGATCACATGGTTTCGGGGAAAGTGGAAGAGGGCTGGCTTTCCTCCGTGCGCTTCATGCACTCATGGACGCGTTTTAGTCTTTCTGTGAAACCCTGCCTTCCGATTTGCGCTCTCTTTCCCATTCTCCCCCCTTCTACCTCTTTGGCCTTCTGCCAACCTAAACTGTGAGGGGGAAAAAGGGGGGGATGGGGGAAGTAAGAGCTGGGAAAAAACAGCCAGGAAGAGAGGTATAATGTGTGACGAGGTTTTTCTTCATTCGTAACAACCCAAAACGAGTATGTGAATGCAGTCTTGCTTGTAGGGAATCTGACTTTGGAAACCTATGTTCCAGGTCATCCACCTAACCCAAGTTCAGAGAGGTGCACCTGAGGAATGCGGCTTGGGAGACGGCCCACAAGGCTATTTGATCAGGTTAAAACTGACAGCTGACACTCGCGAGGCTCTGGCAGGACACAAGGCACGACTTGCTGGAATTACAGGCTGATCTGATTCCTGTGTTCACAGTTTGGCACTTCATTGCATAACCAAATCCCTTTGCATAGTCATGGAAGTGTTTTGATGGCACGACACGCAAGTGTGCACACAGGTGTGAAGAAGTGAAGAAGGAATTTTCCAAACGCGAAAAGTTAGGTGAAACAACATGTACGGAACAGATGTTATGTTTCCAATTCAAAACAAACACAATCTATTCAGTAAAGCTCCATTTTTCTTATGGCCAAAATGGGAACATCAACTCAATTAAGGAAATTTGGGAAGCAAGTCGGTTGTACATTGGACTTCCAAAAAGACCAACCCACTAAAAATTAGTAACATTGCCAGGACACTAATTTTCAAAGAGTAAACTGGGTTTTTGAAACACTGAGACAGTTGTTATTAAGCATCACTAAAATATCCTATTAGTGTTAAAGTCTCTGGAGAGTGATGGTCCTTTACTCTCTAAACATTAGCTCTTTAATTACTGACAGTAGAACGAGTACAGAGGAAAGCAAAGGATGAGCTGGCAAAACTGTGTAGCCTTAAACTTTCATAGTAGCATACTGCAAATCCAATTAAGCACCATATGGAGTGACCGATAGAAGGGAACTGTGGAAGGAAAGAAAGAAAGAAAGATAGAAAGAAAGAAATTGAGGAAAAGGAAGGAATGGAGGAAGAAAACCACAGCAAAAGTAAAAAATGGAAAGAAGGGGTTAAATACAAAAGTTTTGGTTTTGTAAGGTGAGTAGGGGGTTGGTTTTTAATGCTAAGGAATATATAGCTTGGCACCGCGCCGCCGCCCTGGATTGTTTAAAAGATCGGTGGGCTCTAGACGGCAATTATTGGCCAGTTACTGAAGGAAGAAAAGAATGAAAGGAGTATAAACAGCGGAAGGTAGAATGATTAAAAAAGGAAATAAAAAAGGAAGGAAGGACAAGGGAAGAAAAAAAAGATGTTAGATATACCAGAAGTAGATTGTCTACGTGGCAGACAGAGGGTCTACAGCTGAGGGAGGGAGAGAAAGCTCAAAAGATTTATTCCTTACTAACTTGAACCTCAGGTCAGAATGTGCTATAAAGACTCAGTATGATTTTCAGGGCTGTGTTCTATGACCACATCTCATGTTATAGCCAAGATATACACATACATATTTACACACATACATACATACATACAACATACATGTATGCAATGTATGTAATGCACTCTTAAGAGGAATATGGTCACTGAGCATATGTGACCCTGGACCACAAAAAGTTGCACAGGTATATTTGTAGCAATAGCCAACAATACATTGTATGGGTCAAAATGATTGATTTTTCTTTTATGCCAAAAATCATTAGGATATTAAGTAAAGATCTTGTTCCATGAAGATATTTTGTAAATTTCCTACCGTAAATACATAAAAACTTAATTTTTGTTTAGTAATATGTATTGCTAAGGACTTAATTTGGTCAACTTTAAAGGCAATTTTCTAAATATTTGATCCTTATGACTGGTTTTGTGGTCCAGGGTCACATATGTAAAAATTTCATAAATGCTACAGGGTCATGTACCCACTGTACATGCTTCATCAAGACTGTGGCCAACACAAAAACTCTGACAGTTAAGAAACAGAAACCTAAAGGGAAAGTGTCATCGTTTGTTGCTTAATTTGCAGACAACTATACATAAGACATTAGTAGTTCTCCCCAAAATCAGAAACACTGCAGTTTTGTGGTGCTATGAAAACACTGCTTTGTGTTTGACTATCCTGACCAGCAACAATGGCTTAACCAATGGCGTGAGTTTGGGGCGGGGTTATCCGTTTGCCTAACCAATAGCATATGGAGCATTTGACAAACTTGTGTGAAACCATATTGATTTTTTCAATTCTGTGTGGTAACATCTGTTAGTGCACAATCAAACACTGCACCTTACTGTTAACATGAAATCAAAATGAAACCTTCTTAAGGTCTTAAGGCCTGTTCACACTAAGAACAATGTTTTTATCATTCATCAGGTGAGAAAAAAAAGTTATTAAATTGATTCCAGCAATATTATTCTCCTTTGTCATTATCATTTTATTTGTGGTATAAACGCCACCAAAGACTATAGAGTACCCAAGACGTGTCACTTGTATAGTTTTGAATGGGGAAAAATGCAACGATCAATATGGCTGCTCGATCGAACGAAGCACCGCCTTCGAAACAAAAGAGCCAATCCCTAATCGGTAAAGTCAGTGCGTCACTGCAGCTGCCGTTATTAGTCCCGGTTGCTATAGAAGCAGTCAGCATTCTGAGATGTGCGCTCAGGACTGCGCATGCGCACTGGCTGATCTAGCCTGAGAAATAAGCTTTTTTTAATGGTATTTGAGCAAAATAAACAACATTTATGACAAAGATTTCTTTGGTGATTTCAAATATGAAATCTAATCTTAAGCTTGGCGAACAGTTTTGGAGAATTTGATGTTTCCCCAGTCAAAGAGATAGGAGCTGCACTTGCATGCCCAAGAGGCATTTCAAAGATGGCCGCCGAGTGACAAGACTGCTTGATACCCACTATAGACAAAGAATTTGAACCAGTTTGTAATGCGTTAAGTATCATTCTGGTGTAGAATGGCCTTTAGCTGCGAATGACTGATGGAAAAGTTTATCTCAATAATCTTTCTACACTGCAAATAAGTAACTTGATCCACCAGTCGAAGTAATTTTTTGTATAATAAATGAAGATTATATTCAGGCAAAAGATGCATTTATAAATGGTTTTCAAAAGTTAAAAGTAAGAGCTTTTTTATGTTAACACAAAGGAATTTATTGTGACAGATAATGCTGTTCTTTTGACTTTTCCACAAAACTATTAGGCCAGCACCAACTGTTTTAAAACACTGTTAGAATAAATAAATGTTATTGAGGGAAAGTAGAATCAGCAAATAGAATATCGAATGCTCATTTGTGACAGCACTGATAACTAAACTTTATCAAGCTATATAAAATAGAACTATATAATCTTGTAAGCACATTAATTTAAACCAATTACAGATTTTACGGTTCTCTGATCTAATAAATGCAGCCTTAATGAGCATAAGGACTACTTAAAAAAAATTTAAATAAAAATCTGACTAAGCCCAAACATTTGACCAGTTGCACATTTAAAGGGGTCATATGATGCGTTTGGGAACAAGTGGTGGGCGGCGGCCGAGAGCCGTGGGAACGGAGTGGAGGCCGGTGGAGGTAATTGTAATGAGCGGACACCTAGCCGCAACCACTCACGGTATCGAGTCTCACGGAGGAGCTCCGGAAGGATAAAAAGAGGAGTGACGACAGTGTTGGACGAGAAAGGACCAGGCCTGGACTTTATTTTGTGTTTTGGTTCTGTTTTGTGCGGGGACAGTCTCCGCAAGGGCCTGTCGTGCAATTTATGTTTATTTATTATTTAAATTTCTTTGAATGTTCACACCGGTTCCCGCCTCCTTATTCCACACTTCAACGAAAGTTGTTACAATGCGATTCCAACGTTTCCTTTCTCTTTGGAGTGTTTACAAGCTCTGTGAATAAAGAAGATCTGTAAAGTTGCAAAGAAAAGTCTCAAATCCAAAGAGATATTCCTTATAAAAGTTAAGAGTCAGCCACACCTACCTAAAACGGCTCGTTCTAACACGCCCCCACATATCTACGTCACTATGTGGAAATATTAGCATTATGCCACCCAAATGTGCACACAAAGAAATAAGGCGTGGTTTCAGGAACAACAGTAGTGTTAATGCAGCCATGTCAAGGTAGACCAGCGAGGTTCAGTGCGAAAGGCAAAAGCACTCATTTGGCATTCGGGCATTATTAGATGCAATGGTAGGATCATTAGGTAGGATTGATTTCACAACAGAAACAGCACACTGTTCTGGAATTGGACGCATTTTGATGGACGGACAGTTTTTGAAACCTGAAGAGTACAAGGCTGGGCTGTGCCACAAAAAAACAAAACAAAAAAAAAAGTCATTGGTCGAACTTTGCTATGACAATCTGGCGCTTCTGAATCAGCGACTGTAAGTATGTTTTGTTATCAGTTAGAGTCGTTTTGGTATTGACATGTTAAAATGTCTTTTTTCTCTATTCAATTGCGGAGTTTTGCGCAGCACAGAGTAACGCATCGTGTGTGTGTGTGAGGAGAACAGGGTCACATCACAGGAGAGTGAACTGCCTGTCAGGAATCATAGCACGTCAGCCGTCTTAACAGCGGCTTGTGTACTGCATCATCACTGTGTCGGTCACGCGACTCTGTTGCCCTTTCGGGCTTGAACTGATGGTAAAACTAACGACATTATTAAGGTCTGATATTTACTTGAAAAAAACAAAAAAAAAAAAAAAAAAAAATACAAAAAAAGCGTAAGCGAGTTAGGTAAGGGGCGTAGCACATTCCGACACGTGCTTGTGGTGTTCGGCCAATCAAAATGCATTGGGTCAGCTGGCCAATCAGGGCAGACTGCGCTTGTCAGAAGGAGGGGACTTTGTAGAAAACTAAGCGTTTGGAGGCGGGGCATAGAGGACCTACAATACATGTACAGGTAATTGAAACAATAATGTGTTTTTAGAACATTAAAGCATGTCAACATATTCTGTTACACCAAATACACAAAATAATGATCTTTAAAAAAGCATCATATGACCCCTTTAATTTCGGCATCAAGTGGAAATGCAAAAAATGTGTTCAAACAGTTCCTAGTAGTCCCGCCCCCAAACTCATGCCATTGGCTGAGCCAGAAGCTAACATCAAATTGCTCAAAGTAATGTTTTTCAAGCATCACAGAGCCAGCCAAAGCTCACTACAAACAGCTTACTTGTAGGTATCTCTAAGCATCAAACTGAGATCAGATAAATGAAAATTACCTACTTCACTTTCAAGAACGAGAGTTCCTTATCCCTCCTTGTTTAGCATTTACCTGATAGGCATTCAGGACTGATTGTGTGCGAGGGAGATGAAAAGGGGAAAAGCAGGTGACAAGATGTGCTGGTACTAAGAAAGGGGCTGCGTTGAGAGGTTTGGGGTTGCGGCAGGCGGTGTGTGTGTGAGAGAGAGACTTTCTGTGACCTAGGCGATTGTTGGCAGGCGGTGGGAAGTCTCACACTCTGAATGCTAAGCAGCGCTGCCATTGTCTGAGGGGTGCAGCGCCAGTCGCATATGTTACCCGTCGCTCTGGCAACCACTCCCTCCAACACCCCATCCCCCCTCCGTCTTACACACAAGCTCTCGACGCAGCATCATCACCAAAGGCACGTCCCACGAGTAGGAATCCCATCCGCTAGGTCGATTTTCTTTGTTAGATGAAGCAATACAGTGACTCCTTTGCACAGGAAGGGGTTGTAATTGCGATTTATGCAATCATGAAATCTCTACAACTGGAAGACAGTGATATGCATCAAGTGATGTAATCATTGCCATCCAACATAAGTGTAACCATGTGTGCACACAATGGTTCATTTTTATGGCCACATGTGGTTTGTGGTCGATGTCGATCACCGCTGAACAGCCTGAGCTGATATAATACGATTTCCAATTACAAAGCAATAATGACTCTTTGTGGGAGATATAAAACCTTTGTCATAGAGAACTACAGTCTGAAACTGATTGGGAAGATCTCAACAAAGCTGAGATCACCAGGTGATACACATGGCATGATATGCCAATGTAATCAATGAAAAATTAGAAGTTCGAAAAACACTCTGCTTAAACAGTCTGGACTTTCTACAGGGTAGGGACACAAAAGCAATTAAAACAATCAGTTTAAAGAAAACCAGGTCCATATTTTTTAAGTAAAATAATAAAAATGCATCTATTTTACTATTTCTATTTAATATAATTAGGGCTGGGATATATACTGAATATTCACAATATTATCGCGATAACTTTGGTGAGGATATAAAATTAGGAAATATCATGAATTTTGTCAATGTTAAAAGTTTAGTTTAGTTTTCTGAAGACAGTAAGCAAAGTTCACACCTTTCTCGTCTCACGAGTATGACACACACATGTGCATATTTGTGTGCACACTCTGTAAAGAGCATCAAAGGTTTCTATTAACAGCTTGTTTTTGAAGCGGTATGCATTTTAGCCAATCACAAATACGTCTGTCGAGCACATGAACACAATGGCCAATCAGAGGTGTTAAAGTTAGACAGAATTTGTTTTTGTTCCAGCTTTTGTTCAGTACGAGCTCGGTATGCTTGCGAAACTTTTTTTATAAACAACAAAAGTGAGAACACACAATGACAAAAAAAATAGTTGTACAGTTGGTATTGCAAAAAAATATATGACTAGTGAGATGATTGCCCAAATTTCGGAAAAAAAAAAATAATTGAGAAAATATGTTTATTATTGTATTTTATGGCTTATTTTTTTTTAGGTTTTTTTTTTTAGAATGTCATATTATATATATATATATTATTATATAGGCTAGTACTCTGAGGTACTTGGTTTAGTTGCGCACGTTGATTATTTGTTGCGCTTTGGTTAGTTTGAAGGTGACTTTTAGTGTCTCATTTGTAAGTCACTTTGAGTAAAAGTCGGTTCCCTAAAATGACTTAAATTATAAAAATAAATAAATAAAATAAATAAATATTATATTTTTATTATATCATTAGCATGACAATTTGAGTATACATTTTTAATTCCAAAAATAAAGTTTCTGATGTTTTTCATAGCATTAGGCAATGACTCGACCTGACATATTATCAGATCATTAGATCATATTATCCAGCATGATTTTAGAGCATCTTGAGCTTTATTGGAAGCAATAATTTCTGCAATATTAGCATTTTCTCTGATTAATGCCAGAATTTTGCTTATGTGATTATTAAGATTACATTTGAAATATGTCTACTTCGATTTTATCTAATTAAGTTGTTCTACAATTAATTAAAATGTCTAAAACTTTGCAGGTTTAAATTTGATTGTTGTCTCAGACTTTTGGTCCCCACTGCAAGTCTTTACCATTAAATGATTAAGTCACATGTAAAAGAGCCAAAGGAGTCACTGTGCCACATTATGCTATTGAGGAAGAGCTAAATCAGTGTATGTCAAATCAGTGCATACAAAAGGCAAACAAACGATGACATCCTGAGCAGTTATCATGCACATCCAGAGTTACAAAAATAATCAAAGATAGATAGGAATAGTGAGTGAAGTGTGGTAGATTTCCCTATTGATTGATTGATATGCTAAGGAAACAGGATGTCATCCGTGCTTTGAATGAGACGTTCAATTTTCAGAAAACAAATAGCTAAGGAAGTCTGAGGAATATCAAGTTTCAGTTTCACTCTACTAAATACTGCCGTATTTGACAGATGTGCACAAATTCAGTAAAGACTTTCATAATAAGGACAAAAACCGTCCTTAAAATATATATGTGTATGGCAGAATACATTAAGTCATACAGGTGTAATGATATAAGGGCGAGTAAACAATGACAGAATGTTCATTTTTGGGTGAACTATCCCTTAAAGGGGTCATATGATACGATTTCAATTTTTCCTTTCTCTTTGAAGTGTTACAAGCTCTTGCTGCATAAAGAAGATCTGTAAAGTTGCAAAGACTAAAGTCTCAAATCCAAAGAGATATTCTTTATAAAAGTTAAGAGTCAACCACGCCTACCTAAAACGGCTCGTTCTAATAAGCCCCCACATGTCTACGTCACGATGTGGGAAGATTTGCATAACGCCGCCTAAATGTTCACGCAAAGAAAGAAGGCGTAACTTTTATTCTCGCTGTAGTATTGTTGCTGCCGCCATGTTGTGAAGACGCGTGTGTGTTTGTGTTCTCTGTGTTTCGTTGTGAAAGCGAAACTACTTTGTTTGGCCTTCCAAAAGAGGACGATATCCGCTTCGTCATGCCTAGAGCTGATCTGTGCGGGTCGCTGAGGAAATACATAAACTTCGCGCTTTGGATCGCTGGATCGGCTTTCACCGTAGACGAAGCGGAGTCCAGCCCGGGGCCGTCACATGTGGTTACCGCAAACCCGCCGGCCTCTCCTTTGTCGAATCTGCCGGACGGTGCTCACTCAAGCCCACCTGCTGCCGCTCACTCTAGCCCGCCATGTGAAACTACTTTGTTTGGCCTTCCAAAAAGGGGCGACCAAGACTAGAAATCAGTGGTTAAAGGGCTAGTTCACCCAAAAATGAAAGTTGGCTTGTGTTTTACTAACCCCCAAAGCATCCTAGGTGTATATGACTTACTTCTTTCAAATGAAACCAATCAGAGTTATATTGTAAATTGTCCTGGCTCTTCCAAGCTTTATAATTGAAGGTCAGGGGTGTGGCATTGAAAAACAGTCCACAATTGTAAATAAAGCGCACGCATTCGTAATAAAACGTGCTTCACACATCTGGGGGTTGACTAAAGGTCTTCTGTGGTGAATCCATGCGTTTTTGTAAGAAAAATATCCTTATTTCAAATGTAATAAACACTTTTATATCACTTCCGCCAACTGTCATACTCGGTTGCGTGATTAATGACAAACGCGGAGAGACAACAAAACAAAACGCCGGTCACAAATTAAAAGTACAAAACAAGGATTTGTAAAGAAAAAATGTTGGAGGATTTCGATATAAGCCAAGGGGAAACTGGTTTTCAAGTAAGGAAACTTTGCTTCCTTTGCTCCTATAAACAAACTCGCGAGACTAGCATATCTCAGAGGCGCGCGCGTTGCGCATACGTGCTTCATCATCCGCTGGAACTGCCTCGGTGTATGACAGTCAGCGGAAGTGAGAGAAAGTGTTTATTACATTTGAAATATGAATATTTATTTTACAAAAACGCATGGATTAGCTACAGGAGACTTGTATTCACCCCCTGGAGCCGTGTGAGGCACATTTTATTACGGATGCGCGCGCTTTATTTGACGACTTGTGGACAGTTCAACTCCAACACCCGCTGACTGCAATGATAGAACTTGGAATAGCCAGGACAATTTTTTATATAACTCCAGACTGGAGTCATCTGAAAAAAGAAGTCATATACAACCTGGGATGCTTTGAGAGTGAGTAAAACACAAGCCAATTTTCATTTTTGGGTGAACTAACCCTTTAAGTTGTATTTACAACACGTTCCAGAACAGTTCAACCCAAATATTTCGATGTGTCCAGCGCATTTTATGGAGAAATGTTTCCTGATCCTAGTAGAGTAGACTAAAATGCTGGCTGTTCTGACTCACAGACTGTAAGTACATTTTCATTTTAAGGATTTGCCACTGATGATTTAAACGCGAGTTTTGAGCAGTGTAGAGTAGCGCTTGTTGTTTGTCATTTCTCCGATCAAAAATGCAGACATGGTTTTATGTTTACGCGGCGCGATGCAACGCAACGCGAAAAAAGACAGTATAAGTTATTATAATCCGTAATCATGTCCCCACTGGATGCAACAAATGCCTAATTTATAATGGGTTTTAATGTTTTTGGCTCGTCATCGCTCCGGCCGGGACACACCATCACAGTATGTTAAGGGGCGTGACATTTCCATCACACTCTTGAGGGATTCGGCCAATCACAATGCACTGGATAACTGACCAATCAGAGCACACCTCGCTTCTCAGACGATGAGCTTGGTAAAAATCTAAGTGTTTCAGAAAGGTGGGGCATAGAGTAGAAACAATAATGTCCAGTATGTGGAAAATAATATATATTTTTTACTTTAAACCGCATAAACACATTTCATTACACCAAATACACAAAATAAAGTTCTTTTTAGCAACATCATATGACCCCTTTAAACCTGTTTGAAAACCTTCATTATTTGTGCAGTTGTGTTTGGGCTACACTTAGTTGCGCAACAACTACACACTTCACCTTTAAATGTACCTCAGCAAATCATGGCTCATTCTCAAAGAGCTCAAGAGGGTGACCCAGATTTGCAGTATGCCTATTGCTCAATTACTTAACTTGACTGTGTCTAAACAGCCTTTACTTGACTGATTACCTCACGTCAAATCAGGCAGAGATTCCTATCATACATTTAGCCTGACCCACACTAGTGAGCAATGCTTTCATTATGTGATGTGATTTACTTTCAAAAGCAGACTAGAATGACGTAGCATCATATTCTTTTGTACGAAAAATGTCTCAAAAGGTGATGACGGCAATCAAATACAAGCAGTTACTTAATTATATCCAAATATTTTTTTTTAAATAATAGTGTAATCAAGCCACACTCAATGTATGAATGTCTTAGGCTAGATAATAAGATCAGCATGTGAAAACAAATAACACTAGACTTTCTCTAAACTAATCTCTTTTCTGAGCCATTTTTTTGCAGATAATTTTAACCAGCGCGTCCCAAAGTGATAGTAGCACGCACATATGAAGTCAATGTCCCTCGAGTTCACACAGGTGCTCTAACATAACCACAGGTGTAGCGGTTTGCCTGTCGGATGGATAAACAGATGAAAAATCCCATAAACTCACACTGCAAATGGATCATATCTCCAGAAAATAATATTTTATAAACTTGCAGTTGAGCGTATTTGGCTCAAGCCAACATGTAGCCATTCATAACACCATAGCAACTTCCTATTCCTGCCCTAGCAACCAGAAACAACACCCTAGCAACTGTACAAATGCCATTCAGGGGTCTCTCAAAGGCCATATCTCACAAGTTCCTTAGAAAAAGCCTTTGATCATAAACCTACAAAATGCAGCAGGTAACTAAAACAAACATGCAGATTGTGAGTGATCTGAACAGACCCTGTGCACAAAACTGGGATTGTCAAGTTCAATTAACAAAGCAAGAGGACCAGCAAACAACAGCAGACACCAAAGAATCTCTTCGATGTAATCGATGCACACCCCTGACCACCCTGGTAACGGTTGTTATATTAATACGAAGTAATGCCATCTTATATTAGTAATTTCATCATCATAATCAGGTAAACAAGTCAGGTGATGTGATCACAAAGCGCAATCCCCATTCGTTTCCCCATTGATGTGTGCTGTGGGACACAAGGGGCTTTGTTATTAGTGAAGGATACTGGGTAGGCGGCACGGCTGACGGCGGAGGAGCGCTCTGGGCTCCCGGTGGTAACGACACGGAGGTCAGCGCTGCGCGGAGTTGCGTTGGCGGTGCCGGTCCGGTTACGTGTCCACTAACAGCGACAGCGACCGGTTTCGGTGGCAAACTCATTGCAGAAATTTAAACCAAAACAAACAATACGCAGCTGAAATCGATCGCACGTTCCAACAATATCTGGCCGTTTCTTCTCTCTGCGAAGGCCGGAACGTGTGTAACGTTATATCCTTATGCCATGGATTTCATTCAGATCTGGCTGTTAGTACCAAAATGTCATTTTATCTTTGAAGTCGGGGGTTGTAGCTGCTCTATGCATGGGGACGGTAGGGGGTTTGTATCCCCCTCCAGCCACCCTGGATCTCCCCGGTCGAATTGTTCTTCTCCGCCTCCTCAGATGGCCGTCTCCCGGTTTGTTTGCTCCGCTTTGCGTAGTAACATCACATTAGCGAGTCGCATTATATGAATTTCTCATAAAGATGGGAGACTTCGTTCAACATGGCGTTGTTGCGGCTGCTTCCAGCAGTCCGGCTGGACGGACGGCTCGGTAAACCTCGGGTGAGTTCGGAGATGCTCGGGTTCACTTTACGCCAAGGCGTATTGAGGGAAGTCCGACCACACTTCCAGGAATCGGTTCTTCGAACGTTCGCTTCAAACACGCGGTTCGTACAACGATTCAGTGGATATTTAACGCGTGACGTAATTGCCACATCAACGTAGTACCTGACAAGAGGCTCCTAAAAAGGCTATTTGATTCTTTTAAAACCCGATTTTAGTTTTTTTTATTTTTATATTATTATTATTATTAAGAACGGAAATGCATGTATACTGTTAATGTAATAAAAAGATTATCATTAAAACTAGCATTTACAATAAACAGTACTAAACTTAATGAACATATGTGACCATGGACCACAAACCAGTCATAAGGGTCCATTTAAAAAAAAATAATATTTGAGATTTATAGATATCTGAAGCTGAATAAACTCTCGTTGCGGCATGGTCGACGCTACAGAGCTCTGAGCACCAGAACAGGAACAGTTTCTTCCCTCAGGCATCCATCTCATGAACACTTGACAATACCTGTGGAACCCACACCATACTAACATTTATTTATTTAAACACATACTTATTCATTTCAAATTCACCTAACATACAATGTACATACTAAGTTTATTTGGTATATATGGTGTTTTGCTCTTTTGCACAAAAATTGTCTATTTTGTATATTATTTGTTTTATTATCTATGTCTGTCTTGTCACTGTCATTCTGTACACTGTGTGCGAAGCTTCTGTCACAAAACAAATTCCTCGTATGTGTAAACCACCTGGCAATAAGCTCATCCTGATTCTGATTTATATTGATGTATGGTTTGTTAGGATCGGACAATATTTGGCTGAGATACAACTATATGAATATCTGGAATCTCAGGGTGCAAAAAAATTAAAATAATACAACTCAAAATCTAAATATTGAGAGAATCGCCTTTAAATTTGTCCAAATGACGTTCTTAGCAATGAATATAACAACAACAACAAAAACAGTTTTTATATATTTACGGTAGGAAAATTACAAAATATCTTCATGGAACATAAACTTTACTTAATATCCTAATAATTTTTAGCATAAAAGAAAAATCAATAATTTAGACCCAAACAATGTATTTTTGGCTATTGCTACAAAAATACCTGTGCTACTTATGACTGGTTTTGTGGTCCAGGGTCACATATCTTGAATTAAAAATAAATATGCAACTATTTGTTTGTAAAAAAAAACATTATATTTATTCATTATGTATGTTGCTAAAACCGTTAAGACATAAACATATTTCCAGTATATTTTATGTGTTATTTCAGTTCTTAAGAGTCGGTGAGTTGTTGACTCGAGAACCACGATTCAGTTCGATCTGTGATTGAATCATTCAGGCCGGTTTTGTGAACCGGTTCATTGACAAGATCTAAAAAGAACGATTCGTTTACGATTCGCACATCGCAATATGCCATCGAAAGTGACGTCATAAAGGCAGCCCCCACATGCCTGCACTGTTTCACACAATGAATGGCATCTCCGTTACATTCCAAACCATCCATAATCAGTGTAAGAGACGAATGAGTTATAATACGCAATGTATTATAACTAAATATAAAACTGCGGTTTCACCTTAGGGGTCCCGCCCAAATTTAGGTTGCAGTAGAAAGACTACTTCAAATTTTACTTACGTTTGAGAAAGGCTCAAATAAAATAGAACATCGAATAGAATATATACGTTTGCCTATGTTGTGAAGTATGTATTTTTGGGGTTAGATGGTAGGAGGCTGATAAGAACATTAGCTTGCTTTTTGATGTGGCATTTCTGTTGCTATTAATATATGTGAATGTGGCGACATCTGTCGGTCATACTTCCAGGAGACGGAGAGCCAAATTAGAAACCACAAAATTACTGTTGAATCAATCATCAATGAAAATTACAGCGATTGCAATTTGTTAACATCAGTTAATAAACTAACAATAAGCGATTTAAATATGAACTCTTGTGCTGTGCTGAAAAACTTATAAATATTTTAATGTTCCCAGTCAAAATGACCAGCCTTTTAAAAAATTGCTTGTAAATGTGTAATTATGCTTTATCACCACCAAATCTTGGATTCACTTTTTTTTCCAACTTGCTTTCAGTTAGCACAGGGTTTGTATTTCTTTTTGGAACTGACTGATCGTTGGCCTCGGTGTTCTGCACATCAGTTTTTGAGTGGGGAAAAAAAGCATTATTTGTGGATAAATTTGGCAATATTCAGTGACTTTGATGAATAAGATCAGATCAATGAGGCTGAGCAATCATTTCTAAAATCAAATACAAAACCTGTGCTAACTGAAAGGAAACATGTTGATAAATTGATTGAATCCAATATTTGGCAATGTAATAGCATTATGAGAAATTTACAAGCAATTTTTTGTAGGCTGGCCATTTTTGACTGGGAATACCAAAAGTTTAACAAGGTGGCGTTAACATTAATTGTTTATTAATGTTAACTAATGTTAACAAATGAAACCTTATTCTAAAGTGTTACCTATATTTCCTATTTATTTTGAGGGCAGAAGGGCAGTTTGAATTTGTGTGTAATAAAAATATTTTCCCAGCAATTCCCATATTTGCATAGTTTTTAAGGCACTTTCTTGTTTAGTGGTCCAACTACATATTGGGCCACATGTGACATTGGGAGTTGACAAAATCAAATTATTTGCCCGAGTTAAAGTTCATATTGTACAGGCAAATTCAACAAATAAGAAGTGATGGAACGGTCTTATAAAACTTGTCAACCATGTATTATGCTTGCACAATGTGTTGTGCAAGAATTGGCAAACATTAAAGACAAAAAAAAAAATCCCACCAACAATGTAATACAGATAACTTAAATACTGTTTCCTATTAGAAAAATAAAAGCATTTGCTAAAAAGGCACATATTCAAAGAAAACATATTTGCAGAAAAGGGAATTCCTTCTCCCATTATATTTAACCACTAACTTCCAGTGTTTTGAATGTTTGTAAGAACAACACTCCATTATATAGACTTCCTTGGAGTCCCTATTTACACCAATTCCCCATTAAGAGGCAAGTAATAGCTGGAAAATATGCCGTCCATTATAAATCCACCAGCTTTTTGGCAGTCTAGATTAGGCAACCTGAGATGGATGTTTGGGATTTTTGAACAATAACAGCTCCAGTTTCAGTCCCCCATACAGTGACAGAGTCACTGTCACCACAGCTCACACTTCCGTTTGGGGTTCATGGGTGAGTCTGCCTTGCAGCCAAAGTGTGTAGAGAACTCATGGGAATTGGAGATGGTGCCAATGACCCGGAAACGTGACGGACTGTGGGAGTCAGTAATAACGCCCTCGTGAGAGCTTTCAGGTGTCCGAACTGAGCACCACACCTACAAAAAAAAGGAAACAAAGGGTTTTGTTAGACGAAAATAGGACAAAACTAGATTACTACATTTTCGAAGAAGTGGTGATTGGTGCTTGCTGTGCAAAAGTCATTACCCTGATTCTATGGTTTTGTGGGAATTAGTATCAAATATATATATTTTTTAATTTTACAGTTTTTATTTCTATTTTATCTTTCAGTTTAGTCTTAATTTTGTTAGTTTACTCTACATCAATGTTAGTTTCATTTTTGTTTTGTTTTAGTATTTTAGGGCCAGAAAGTTTATTGACGAACTGGTATCAGTTAAAAATGTTTAACGCTGATAAATTTCTCGGTACAGTCTAGTTATTGCTATCTCATTGCATTTTTATGTTTAACACAGGCAGGTTGTAAAGGTTTGAAGTATTATAATAAACAATACAAACAAATACTTAATGGGCTATTATTCTTTTTAGATAGTTTGAGTCATGAAAATGTATTTTAGTTTAAATATATTTGAACTTTTTTCCAGTTATGTTTAGCTATTTATCTATTTATTTAGTTTTTTAACAGTTAACAGACAAGTTAGTGCAATCTAAATTTATTTTTGCTATACAGTGTATCAAAAAATAAAATAAAATATCTTAAAGGGGACATATGATGCTTTTTTAAAGATCATTATTTTGTGTATTTGGTCTAACAGAATATGTTGACATGCTTTAAATTATCAAAAAACACATTATTTTTTTAAATACTGTACATTATTGTAGGGCCTCTATGCCCCGCCTCTCTCCAAATGCTTCGTTTTCTACCAAGTCCCTCCTTCCGATAAGCGCAGTCTGCTCTGATTGGCCAGCTGACCCAGTGCATTGTGATTGGCCGAACACCACAAGCACTCGTCGGAAATGTAACGCCCCTTACCATAATTGCAAGCTTCATCTTTCAAAATAAATGTAAAGACAGAGCCCGAAAGGGGAACAGAGTCACGTGACAGACACAGTGATGAAGCTGGTATGTGTTTGTGATGTGACCCCATCTCCCTCTCTCTCTCTCTCTCTCTAGCTCTCTCTCTCTAGCTCTCTCTCTCTAGCTCTCTCTCTATCGCACACACACACGACGATGCGCCAAAACTCAACATGGGAACAGGTCATAGCAAATACTAAAAACTAATAACAATAACAGTAGCTGATTCAGAAGCGCCAGATTGTCATAGCAAAGTCAGAATTACCTCCTCTCCTAGGTTCACGAAACGGTCGTCCATAAAATGCATTGCTGTTCTGTTGTAAGTAATCTTAAAGATTCCTAAATGCATCTACTTTCGGAAGGCCAAATAAAGTGCTTTTGCTTTCGCACTGAAACACACAGCGTCTCCCTGAAATTGCTGCTTCAACACTAACTGCGGTTACTGAAACCACGCCTTCTTTCTTTGCGTCCACATTTGGGCGCATTATGCAAATATTTCCACATAGTGAGGTAGATATGTGGGGGCGTGTTAGAACGAGCCATTTTAGGGGGGCGTGGCAGAGTCTTAACTTTGATAAAGAAAATCTCTTTGGTTTTGAGACTTTAGTCTTTGCACTTATCTATGCACAATCAGCTTGTAACACTCCAAAGAGAAAGGAAAACTTGAAATCGCATTATATGACCCCTTTAAAAAAAAAATAAAGACATTTGTGTCGAAATTATTTTTAGTTAAATATATTTAGATTTTTCCCCAGCTATTATTAATTTGTTATAGATAACAGTCTAGTTATTTCAATCTAGTTGCAATTTGATCTTTATCACAGGTCTGAAATATTATAATACACGATGTATCAAAAACTACAATTAAATATTTTTTGGCTAAAATAAAATAAATGTAGCATTTTTTTTTTAGATAATTGATTTTTTTAGATAGTTTAAGTCATGAAAATGTATTTTAGTTTAAATGTATTTTAGAATATTTGATGTTTTCATTTTAGTTTTCATTAAATAAAACAGCTCACTCTTAAGTCACAATGAAAATCAGGTTCCTATAGTAGGGGTCCCATTTTTAAAATATATCAGGTTTTTTATTATTTCTATTATTATTATTATTTTTGTGTCTGCCAGGCGAAAAATGTGAGTCCAAGTAATAGTATAACCACACCTCTCTTCAACAATCCACATCCAAGGTAAATGATAAATCAAGTAATATTGATTCTTGCCTTAGCAAACAGATCAAAAACCGAGACAAATAACAGAGACACCTTTAATTTGCAAAGGTTGTGACCAGTAAAACAACTAAATCCTTTAAAACAAGTCAAAAACAAGTGTAACATAGTAAGCAAATATTGGCACAAACCTGAGCAAACCCCACAAAAAACAGCTGATGATTGGTCATTCCAAGGGCAGGCAGAGTGGCCTCCTCACCATTCTTCTCGATCCAGTTTATATAGGCCTGCAAAGCAAGTGTGAAAATATTAGACCGCTAATAATTCTACATGCTACACCGCTCGCTGGGATCATAAATAAACAGAACCCTCATGTCAATGGTTATTTTCCTCTCCATCAGAGAGGTTAACACAAGGTCTTCTCCGGCCATATGCTTTGCGCATCTGCTCTGTAACCTATGACTTTTCAACCAACGGAAAGAATCCGAGTTGCTGGAGGTAGAGGGGCCCATTCCGAGCCACCTGTTGCACTGCGAGGCTTTCCAGCGAGATGGGATCACGACGGCCTCAAAGCTATCAAAGCCGCCAATGAGAAAACTATCGAGATCGTTATGCCTTTCGTATCAGATTCTCATACGTCATTCGCCGTAGCTGTTTTCATGTTATGGAAAGTAACCATTGGTGTCTCATCTCTTTATAACTCGCTGATGAACGAAACAATTCTGTTGATTGAATTAGATCGATTTAAATTCTAGTTCCAGCCAAGTCTTGTTCCACAACAGGATTTTCACAAACCTTATAAGCTGCCCTTAGGCCTCCGTTGTCAGCAATATTTTCTCCCAAAGTGTGTTTCCCGTTCAGAGGTTCTTTATTTATACTGTAGTTGCTGTACTGCTCCACCATGCACTGGGTCTGGTGTTTAAAAGCCTCCACTGAAGAATTTTGCCACCACTGACGCAAATTCCCATCCTTATCATACTCTCTTCCTGTAGGACATATTTAAAACGGTTTTAAAACACACATATATTGGTAAATGTTCACATACACATTACAACGTTTTCTATACAAGCCGATGTGTTTATTAACTTATTCATATTCTTACAAATGATAAAGGACAATACAATTATTTATATTATATTATACTGTACATGAGAAAAAATATTATGAAATGTATGTATCAATATTTAATTTAATTTGTAAAATTTAACAATGAATATAAATAACATGTTTAAAGTATTAAAAAATAAAGGTAAATAAATGATTGAATCAGTGGCAGTGTGGCACTTTTTTTTTTCATACAGCAGTTAAATACATCTTATATACTGGAGATCTAACAATCTGAAATAATATAGAGTAATAATTTAGAGAGAATAAATTTGTTACCTTGATCGTCAAAGGCATGGGTGAGCTCATGCCCCATAACCACACCTATACCACCGAAATTCATTGCTCTAGAAAACAACAAAGACACAATAAGATGAGGTCAGTGATATAACACTATTACAGGACAGGTTTTGTTAGTGAGAGCCTCTTACTTTGGCCAGGCATGGTTATAAAATGGAGCTTGGAGAATGCCTGCTGGAAGAACCATCTCATTCTTTGTGGGGTTGTAGTAGGCATTAACTGTAGGTGGAGTCATACTCCATCTGTACACAGACAGAAAAACACTGATCACTGGTGTACACATTAACTGACATTGGGGGAGTTTTAAATTAACAATTAACACATAAAAGTTCTGTCATCATTTATTCACCCTTTTTCTGTATGATACTTTGGAAAATGACACTGGGTCTGATGTTGTTTTGTATTCCACAGAAAAACAAAGTCAAACAGGTTTGGAACGACATGAGGGTGACTAAAACATAAAACAAAAACTATTACAAATTGTTTTCGGTAACTGAAATAAAGCTGAAATGAAATGGAAATATTAGATGAATAATTCCATTTAAACTTTAAAAACTTGAAAAACGACGCCTTGGCAACTAACTGAAATAAATAAGTTTAAGTACTAAAATGACTAAAACTGAAATAAAAATAAATAACAGCTAAATAGAACACTAATAAAAATAACAAAAGTGCATTAAAATAATACTAAAGTAGAAAAATCAAAGCTAATTCAAAATATGAAAAAATTCTTTAGTATGGTACTAAAATTAGTAAATGACCAAATAATTTTCATTTTTGAGTGAACTATCCTTTTAAGCGGTGTGTGTCAGCATCATCTTGTGTGTGAGCTGAACTGATACTCACTGATCTCTGTTGGGGACTTTTCTCAGCTGGTTAGCAGTCACTCGTGCAGAGAAGTTGTAATAATTCATGACGTTTTGAAAGTAAAGATCTGAAACAACATCAAACTGAAATACAGTTTGGAGGCAAGATGTCAGTTCAGGCTCTCTGCAACATTAAACCACATGATTTTCCATGAACCAAAAGCAAACAGAAATTAAGAAAATGTATACATACATCATTAAACACCTTGTCCAGCTCTTTAGGGTTCATAATAAACTTTGGATAACCAACCATGTTGTATATTGCATCTGCCTAGAGACAAGAAGAAGAAAATGAACACTTCATTACTTTAACACCAGGTGGCATTAAAGAGCATCAATAAGCATAAAAACCTTTATATAGTTCTGTTGCTCAATAGGATTTTTTTGGGGCAATTTTTACACCAAAAAAATATATATATTTGTTTCTTAAACTAAAGCTAATACAAATTAGGACAAGTCTGAGATTTTAGCTAGGTGTTGATTTCAGCCAGATCCATCCCTGCAGGCGACAGCGGTGAAAAACATCATGTGGGATCGTGCTGTTGGTTCTCACCTTTTCTTTGGCTGCTTTTTTTGTCTCGGGATCCATCCAGCTGACAGTCTTCAGGCTGTCTTCAAAGGCCCATTTGATCTCAGAGACCATATCTTCAACCTGACAAACATATCAGTTGAGAATATAGTGTATAGGCCTGGAGGAAAAGATGGGGATAGTGTGCAAAACATCACAAGACACTCACAAAAGCTTTGCTGTCTTCGGAAAAAGTAGCTTTGACAAAGAGCGCCCCGAGAGCAAAGCCCAGAGCGCTATCCGTGTCGCTGGCGCAAAGTTTCCAGCGTGGTGTGCAGCTCTGGAAAACACAAAGGTGATATATTAGCAATCAAATCCTCATGTGCAACAAGTCTCTCAATGTGACATTTACATTTAGACATTCAGCAGACACTTTTATCCAAAGCGACTTACAAATGAGGACAATGGAAGCAATCAAAATCAACAAAAGAGTAATGATATACAAGTGCTATAACAAGTCTCAGTTAGTTAACACAGTACAAAGTTTTTTTTTTTTTTAAATCATACAATAAACAAAAAGAAAATAAAACCAGAATAGACACCAAACCGACCAAGATGAAACAGCTAGTGTTAAAAGCCTTTTTTGCTTTTGTTAATCAGAAGTCAGAATTATAATTGTATAATAAATAAAAAGAAAACAAATCGATTGAATGAAAAAAGAGAAGCAAGTGTTAATTTTTTTTTTTAAAGAAAAACAAGCAGTTAGTAAATAAATAGAGTGCAAGTCTAAAAGGGGCAAGTTTTTTTTTAACAAAGAATAGAATTAGAATAGAGAGTGCTAGAGGTAGAGGGTCAAATAAAGATGGAAGAGATGTGTTTTTAGTCGATTCTTGAAGATGGCTTAGGACTCAACTGCTCGGCTCAACTGAGTTGGGCAGGTCATTCCACCAGGAGGGA
This sequence comes from Sinocyclocheilus anophthalmus, assembly GCA_018155175.1. NCBI lineage: Eukaryota > Metazoa > Chordata > Actinopteri > Cypriniformes > Cyprinidae > Sinocyclocheilus > Sinocyclocheilus anophthalmus. Next base: position 123,880 of record JADLZN010006369.1, read on the forward strand.
ACAGTTAATTTAAAAGTCCGTGAAAGTGATTTTGTGCTTCTTTGGGATGGCACAATAAAGCGCCATTCACTTGCAGAATACAAGCTTCTATTTCATTTCACAAACAATTTACAGGTCTGAACTTCATAGAGTACATAGATACATAGAGTCTAGTTTCCATCTGTACACACCATAGGAATTATTAGCGCTTGAGGAAATGATCAAAAATAATTTGTTAAAGACATAAATTTGCATGTAACAAACTAAACAGAAGGGCTTTTCCCCTCTTTATCAGCAAAACAAGACTTTCATTGTTCTCTTGAATGTTGCTTGAGTATGACGGCCAAAGACGGGCAGCAAAAGGACTTGTCACCCATTCCACTTCCCATCTCAGAAACTGAGGCGCTAGAACAGTTAATAGCTCCTAATGAAAGACTATGATGGTAAAACAAATTTTTCGTTTATTACGGAAATTAGTCATTAATTGAAAATTCTGTCATCACTTACTCACTTTCATTAAACCTGACTTTAAACTTTTGAACAGCAGTGTAAATATTTTCCTCGTAAGTCCACAAAAAGGAACAAGATGTTCTATTTTCTATGCAGTGAAAGTCAATGGTGTCTCTCTCTCTCTCTCTCTAGTCATTCGAAATCCTATTATAATAACTTTAAAGGGATAGTTTACCCAAAAAAGAAAATCCTGTCATAATTCTACTTTTGTGTTCTGTAGAAGAAAGTAAGTCATACAGGTCTGGAATGACAAGAGGGTGAGTAAATGACAGATGATGTGAAGATTATCAGTGAATAATGGCTTAATTTTGGTATTTTTAGCTGTCATGTGACTTCAAAAGTCTCGGAATCCAGCACAGACACTGCATGGACTACTTTTACAATATTTTTAATGGTACTTTTTGTCATTTTGAGGTTTTGACAGCTCCATGTCACCATTCACTTAGAGAAAGCAGAGTCAACGTTCTGCCTAACATTTATGTTCCTCAGAAGAAAGTCATACAGGTTTGGAACAACATGAGAGTGAGTAAATGATAACAGGATGTTTCATTTTTGGACTAAGTAACTATCACTTTCAATGCAATAAAAAAAGCTATACCCACAATAACATACCAAACTGTGCTGAAGGTGACCGTCGTTAAGGTTCCTCTCTCTATCTCTTATCATAACTCATCACACATACACACATGGTCCAAGGCTTTATGGTTTGTTATTTCAGCCTGACCCCAGCGGAAAGTGAGGCTGGGGCAACAGGATCTCCTCCTGATACGAGTCTGAATAACCTGGCTCCCTGCAGAACAACACACTCCCTCTCCATACACACCAACGCTAATACCAGTTCATCTGAATGAAGTCAGAGAGAGGGAGGAGTAGAAGAGAGAAGACGAGGGCAACAAATCACCTCCCTCTTATGCTGACTAAGCACACTGACTATTTTAATAACTGGGTAATTTTGTTTTAATATAAAATGATTTCAGCACCAAATGATCCTTGTAAGAGGAAGAATCAGTGTAGAGTAGTAGTGTAAAATAAATGGTCATCATTTACTTAGCCCAAATGTTTCTAACCCTGTATTATTTTTAGACACAATATCCAGAGCTACACTACCATTCAAAAGTTTGGGGTCAGTAAGATTTTTAAATATTTTTTAAAGTCTCTTAAGCTTACTAAGGCTGCATTTTTAAATACAGATGTTTCAAAAATACAGATTTTTGAGTCGCACTAATACTGCATTTATTTGATCAAAAATACAGTAATACAGTAGTGTATAGCTTCTTATATCTCATATTTTCAGACTTGACAGTTAGTCATATGACAACAACCACCGCTTGGATTCCATGTCAAACCTGACATTGATGACAGATAAGATTTTTTAATTGGACAGCTTCATAATACGGAGAATAGAATAATGAATAATAGAGAATAATTGCAAAAATGTGTATCCATTTCTCAAATTTTATTTCACATAGCTATTTCTGTTTTTAATGACTTAGAAGACTGTTGAATATAGTGCCAAGTTCATAGGACCACTTATATGATACTTTTATCAACTTGGCAGTATTACTCTGCATAAGGTCAAAAGTCAATTTATCAAAGAAAATGAGTTTAAAAAAAACTTATAATCTACTTATATATATAGTATATATATTCTTATCTACTATATATATATAATACACAGTGTGTGGGGTGTTGTGTGGGGTGTGTGTGTGTGTGTGTGTGTGGGTTAGAAGACAGACAGCCAGATCGATAGAAGATGGGGTGAACGATTCTTTGGACTGTGCAAATTTTAATTGGCAATAAAGACTAGAAACTGAATCGTTAGAGGCAGCAGTGCCTGGCGCTACCAAGAAGCCCTGATCTTCATTCTCACCTTTCCTTGGTGCCATTACATGACGTCAGGAAGGGTGCTCTGCATCTTGGAACCTTCTAGGTCTAAGATCGGACACATTTCCGCACCACTTTCATGATAGGTAGTTATCATACGCTGGGGAAGACACATTAGCTTTGATCTTAGCTAACAGACAATACAGGTCAGTTACATAGACTAGCCTAAAAAACCAACACCAATTTATAAGTTGGGCTTACCTCTTGTGGTGTTGTGATGGAGTTCTGTCTGAGAATTTCTGGAGGTATTCTTTAGCGTACACAACCACGGGTTCAGAGTAATTTAGAGCAACAGGGGCGAACACTGCAGAGAGGAAAGGCATCCAATCTACTGCAGGAGCCAATGTCTACAGCACAGACACATGACTGATATCTCATATCAAATGCAACATGACAATTAATGAAATAATGCTTTTTATGTCTACAGCAAAGGAAACATAACTGCATGTTCTGAAAATTTTATTCTCTTTTTAATAAATCACAATATATGAGATGTATCTCTCATTGAAGGAAACATCTAAATTAGTGGCTCTCAACTGGTTTTGTTTAAGCGCCAGTTTGAGTCTGTATGATTTTTATTTAAAGCAAAAAAAGAAATTAATACTTTATTTAGCAAGGATGCATTAAACTGATCAAAAATGACAGTAAATACTGAATTCTATTCAACAAAGAAAAATGATGTGACACTGAAGACTGGAGTTATAGCTGAAAATTCAGCTTTGCAATCACAGGAATAAATTACATTTAAGAATATATTACAATAAAAGACTTGTAATAATATTTCACAATATTACTGTTTTTACTGTATTTTAACAAACAAATGCAGATTTGCTTGCTTAAGGACATGAAAAAATATCTTATGAATGGTAGTATATGTTGAACAGAAAAACTGCAAAACTGACCATTTTTCTGTTCAAATAATTTGTAGTTGGCACAAAAGTTTATCCATTGTCAAGCAATCTGCCCATGTTAGTATCTGGATAATTTGACTGTTTTCAGCCAAGTGACAGATGAATTTGAGCCCAAGTAGAGTTGGATCTACCATTGGACCATTGTCCCATTTTGCCATACCTATGAATTTCATTAATTGCATTTAGCATTTCCATCTACGACCCCATCAGAACAGACATGTGACCATTTTTGGGTCATGACCAACCAGTATAGAATCATAGATTTCAATCCAACAGTAGTACAGTAACTGAGCAGTACTCACAGCTAACTCTTTGGCTTGAATTTTATGGTAAATTTTCATCTCGTCACGTCGCTCATCCTGAGGGACTGTGATGTTTGCCAGGGCCGTTTCAAAGTCTATGATCTCCTGCATCATCTTCTGAGAGGTCTTCTCTGAGCCGCCCAAAAGCATTCCAAGCTCAACCAAGTAGTTCAAGTATGCTTTTAAATACTGACAAAAGAATAAGAACACTAGCTTTAGACCACAGTAGAACATTTCCCAAGTTCATAAACGACAAAGTTTACCTTTTCATTGGCTGTCTTATTGAGATAGTATTCCCTAGAGGGAAGTCCCAATCCTGACTGATCCACCTGTGGAAAAAGAGGAATCGGAGCATCAGCTGCGTTTCCATTATCCCTCAACAAGCTAAGCTACAGTGACATGCATCAAGATATAAAGCCTGTTATAATATATTCTGACAGCCATCATAAAACAAAATATGATATCTAAAACAGTGCAGAGGTTCCCCTAGACATTTAAGAATTTATGTTATTGTGATCAAAAAAATATAACTATAAGTGTTCCCACCTGGATGATGTTGCTGTTGGAGCTTTTTGAGTCTGTGCTGACAAAAACAGTGAAAAAGGGGGAGGTTCGGAAATTGGCTGCCACAGTCCGTAAAACCTCCTGGAAGTTATCTTTCTCCCACGGGCCTTTCAAGCCCCAACCTCCTGTCTGGAAAAACAATCTTCCATTATTAAGAATTATATCCCAGAATAAGAGTAAAAGCAGGTTTTCATTAGTGCCAATATATTTACAACAGATCTTTTGAGTTTCATATTGTTAAATAAGGTTTGTGCGTGCATCTCAGGTCACCTGATTGATGAGATCCTGAAGTGGTTTTGCTCCGAGTGCTTCAATTTTCATCTCGTTCATACAAGCTTGGTAATACCACTGGGCTTTTTGTTCCGCTTTGCTCAGGCTCGTCATGCTGGTATTCTCTGAATTTAACAAATGAAGAAAAGTTCAATGACAAGAATCTTCATGAACCCTCAAAGCAAAGTAAAACAAAGCCTAGAAGTTGGTAGGAGCCTTTCAAGATGAAACATCATTACCGCTTTATTTGTACAGTGGGCTCTAAAAGTCTGAGACCCCATTGAAAATACGGTTCTTGAAATGAGTGTGAATCTATGATTAAAAATCAAAAATAAGAGGACGCGAGTCATTTCAGACATAGTATTTAGGAAACGAGTGCATGAAATAACGTAAATGCAAATAAAAAAAAATCTAAAATATAAATTAAAAAACAAATAACAAAAAACATTTAAAATACATTATATTAAATAGTTAAAAAATGATTATTAAATTAAATAATATTATATTAAAAACGTAATTAAATTAAAATAATTGATGACTGTTTTCATTTATTTCATATTTTTTTATTTAAAAAATATTAAAAATATTACCTAATAAGTTTCTCATGATGGCCATGTTGTGTTCCCACAAGTTGCTGAAAGGACCCCAGCGGGACTTGCCTTCAGGTAACGGGTTTTTCCTCACCCATCCCCCGCATGCAAAGTTGTAGAAATCCTGGCAGGGGTCCACTGACCGGTCAAGAGCCCCCAAGACCGTACTTGCAACACTAACACAAGGCTCTGACAGGCACATTCCCGGATGTGCTGTTAAAACAATATATGTATATAAATATACTTTTATTTCACATATAACTGCCAAAACAAATAAGAAAGTCTTCCCGATGTCTCTTTCACTCAGCGTATTTTACACTAAAGGGCAATCATAAATGGGATTTTGGTGCGCTACACTTTCGGTGCTGTAGCTCATACTGTATTCAAGCTGCACCTCATAAATATGCTCTGAACATCTCTTTGAGGAAAATCCCGGGACATGAACCCATCTGGAACTATTCACTTATCAAGGCTTGATGCCAAAATCTGGTTTCTGTGAAAAGAACTGTATTTTTTCAGAATCCAGATCAAATGAAGAGGCCACACAGAGAGTCTCTAGCAGTGACCCGTGGAGAGTCATCGATTAAACCCAAGAGACTGTGTTTTCTCTTCATTGAATACAAACTCAAAGTCATTAGCACATCTGGGTGATATGCAAGCTGTTATGGCAAATATTTGTGTCTGCGTAACAACATTAGTCTTTTGCAGCCACCAATATTTTAATCTGTGAAAAGATTTTCTCAGACATGTTAAGAAAACTTCATTTACAGGCACGTATGTCTGTGTTCCCTTTGGCCTGGAGGCTTTGAGGTTAGGCAGGATTCCATTGAATGAGGCTAGATGCAAGTATTAAGTTTAATATTGAAAATAATTGGGGTTAAAGGGCACTGTTTTTATTCAGCATGTGGATGCAGAGAGAATGCAGCTACACTGTAAGCTCTTCTAAGAAAAACATTTGGCCCAAAAGATGTATCCCTAGCTCCTAATCTGAAGAGATAAGGCCAAGAAACTGGAGGCCTGAGGGAGGCTAAGGAAATTGGAGGTAAACAGTCTGACACAAAGTCGTTGTTCTTTCATACAATGATCTGTCATGGTTGGGCAACAGTGGATGGCTGGATAGCAGGAAGTGGCATTCAGTTCACTCTGCAATAATAACTTGGAGCTGCAATAAAAGTGAGTAAAGGGAGGTCCAGAGCATATACAGTCTTAACTTAAAAAAAAGTATGTACTCTGATAAATATAACAGGAAAGACTATGAGCAAATCCTGATTTAATTTAGGCATTTAAACTTAAACTTGAAATCTCAAAGACTGTAAGGTAGTACAGAAAGCATTTTTGGTAACACTTTCTATGACGCCCGTATTTATAATACATTATAAGGGTATTCTTAAGGCATTATAATGAATGCATAATGCATTATAAAAAAACATCATTCTTACGTAAGTACTAGTTAAGGTAGGCTGGACAATAATCAATATCCAAGATCACGATATAATTTTTTTCAATAACGGTGATATGATTTTTAAAACATATTTTGATATACATTACCAGTGTTTCCCATACATTGATTTATTTGTGCCGTTTGACTTCGTTGAATAAACATGAGCACGTGTCAAAATCATAACAAGGCGCGGGTGTTTTATATGAATGTATCTCTGAAGGGAATTGACTGTCTTCAGAAAAGTTTCGATGGCATTTTCATTTGATCTGATAAAGGAGCGTTTATGAGCAGAGCTGCTTTGTTTACAGCCATTACTGGAGAAACCGCTAGCTAGTTCTACCACTCTCAAAGCGCCTCCTGCTGGCAGAAAATCAGTTTGCATTTTCAATAATAAACCAATTTCCAGCAACATGCTTTTGTTGTTGCTCAATTTTTTTGTTTTCTGCAGCGACTTGAGCCTTTTCATACCACTTTTTTCTGGCGAAGAACATTTGTTTAATCTATAGACTAATCAGCCTACATACTGTTCAAAATTTTGGGATCAGTAAGATTTTTAATGTGTTTTTTTTTTAAAGAATTATCTTATGCTCACCAAGGCATTTATTTGATCCAAGTACAGCAAAAACAGTAACATTTTAAAATATTTTACTATTTAAAATAACTGCTTCCTATTTTAATATATTTTAAAATATAATTTATCTCTGTGATCTATCATCGGTAAAATGTCAGCCTCATTCCTCAGTCTTCAGTGGTCACATGATCCTTTTTTTTTTTTTCAGAAATTCATTCTAATATGGCTGATTTGTGGTATCAATATTTAAAACAGGCTGAGGTAAATTTTTCAGGATTATTTGATGAATAGAAAGATACAAAGATCAGCATTTATCTGAAATAAAAAAAACTTTCATAACATTATACACTATACCATTCAGTATAATTTTTATTTTTTTTGGGAAAGAAATTATAGAAATTATTACTTTTATTCAGCAAGGATACATTACGTTTTTCAAAAGTGACAGTAAAGATTTTTATAATGTTACAAAAGATTTCTATTTCAGATAAATGTGTTCATATCGATATCGGAATTCTATCGTATCGACCGAAATTAAGAAATAAATCATGATATAAATTTTGGCCATATCGTCCAGGCATATTAAGAGTATGATTATTTATACCCACAAGTGAACACCATATTAAATTACTTCATTACAGAATAATGGACTATATATATTGACATTGTTTATTTAAGATCTGCACAGTATCTTACTACAGCTTGTGATTGGTTAGATGTTGTGTGTTATTTGAGTGTTTCCTGTGGAGGTAATGTTAATTAATTGATGTGAGCTTTACTGAAAAAAATGCAATGTTTTATATGGCTACATTTTATTTTGATGGTCCCCTTAATCAAACGACTATAAGCAACTTTGCAACTACACGCCATATAACTCTCGTTAGAGTATTTGTATGCTCAAGAATGGTAGAATCTAGTATGGAAGAATAAGTTGACATACTTGCAAAGACACTTTGTTTATCTGTTGGTTGACCATCAAAATAATCAAACTGATATTACAATAAAAATAGTTCAAAGCCAATGTGTCATATTACACATTCATCTGACCTGATATCTGATCTTATGGCTGTTTGAGATAAAATTTTTGGTCTATTATTACTATGCTTATAAGTGGTCTTTGATGGCTTTAAGTAAAGTAGCATAAGAAATATGGCAAGATATGAGACTTATAATACATATAACTATGAGAAATATAATCCGTTGTAAAAGTGGATGCAACGTGTTCATTGTGTTATAAATCATCATACTTTTAAAAGCTATAACCACAAATAATTAAATATAATATATTAAAACTGTTCTTATGAATACTCATGAGATGATACAACATATTATAAGGTTTTTTATAATGCATTATGCATTCATTATAATGCCTTAAGAATACCCTCATAATGTATTATAAAAACAGGCTTCATAGAAAGTGTTACCGTATTTTTCCCCCAAATAATATCTATATATATATTAGATATATATCGATAGATACTATATATATATATATATATATATCTATATAATATATATAACATTTGTACTTATGTATCTATTTTTATCTACTATGTAAAATCATGTTACCCAATTAAACATATATATATTACAAACTTCATTACTTTTTAAATAATTTATTACTATATATTCTATTATAATTTATTAATTTAATAATACATTTATATGTACAATTTTACACACATGTATAAATATATGTAAAAGCTCATTAGAAAGTAAGTACTGTTATTTTAAATTAGTACATACTAACTGACATACTAACATAGTAGATTTATTTTGAATTCTGAACACACACTGCAATAAATATTAACGCTAACAACACATGTGCATGTAATATATGCACCATCAACTCACATTCTTTATAGTGCAGACCCAAAGTCATGATACAAATGAACAGTGCCACAGACAGAGCGCACACGACGACCACTAGCTTCCTCTCAGTGTGGGTTTTCTCTGCCCAGCACCGGAATCCCAGACCACGCTGCAGCCCCACCTGATAATCACATTATGAGAAAATAAGGGTTAAGACTGAAATAAATATCCCTGCAAATAAGCAATGTTACATAGATGACGCAAATGACACTGAAACGTACTCCAAAGTATGATCTTTGGCAAAGAACTGGTCCTTGAGGGTAAAATGTTTATTTTGTGTTTCTTAATGAAAGTGATATCTTTAACATTTTGTATAACACTGTGCAGGTTTTATATTATATTGCATGGGAAAATGATACATGATCGTGTCCAACAACAATATTAAACTTTGGTGGGGCCCAACACTATTGTCTTTCTGCTCCAGTTCTTACAGATCAAATTCCCACTTCAAATGAAGAATAAATGGATGATCCCAAAGAATAAAAAATCATTTTAGCTGAATACTTCATGCGAGTCATTTAACAACTATGATCTTAACATTTCTGTATTTAAATCTGGAAGAGTGGACTGTTTACGTTCATTGTAAGTGTGTTACTGTAAGTACAATTATTTTCTTTGGTAATCGATAGGATATAGAAAATGCCGTCTGCATAAATTAAGTGGTATTGAACCTGGAACATTCATTTAAGAAATACCGGCATCAAATTAAGCATTGAATCCTTAGGAAAGAAGCTTACCCATAACAACAGTGATAAACTTCCTACTTGCTAGGAAAGGCTCTCTTCTAGGAAACACTGCCAACACTCAACTTGTTTATTATTTCTAAATCTTCATGCACATTGTTTTACTTGTGCTTTAAAACTCATTAGGATCTAACAAACAAAAACATCAGCATCTGGTGATGCAAAAATTTAGAATAAAAAATGGTGAAGCAAAAATGCAGCTAGCATTTGTTTTGACTTATACACAAATCAAAAAATCAATTATGTACTTATCAGAAGTAAACAGAAGTGTCAGGCATATTCACATGACACAAATAGAACAAACACTTCCGGGTAAAAAAAAGCTTCAACAGAATGAGGAAAGAGTTAGGCTACATTCAGTAGTGCTAACACATGGCGGATGTTTGACAGGAAAACCATGAGGAAGTAACTTGAGACACTGTCCTTGTCTTCCACTGGAATCACTAAGGATTTGTTGTTTTTCAAGAGTTTGGCTTAAACATGATCACTAGCTCAATGGATAGCCTTATATGTCAGTACACATACATCAAGAAACACAAGTTATAAAAATAGTTTAAAAAAATGAACTCTCACCTGCATGGTAGAGGTGTGGTAGATCCCATCGGAGCCGGTGTCCAACAGCTCCTCTTCATCCAGTGTGGCTCGTTTGTACGTTGACATCTGAAATGTTAAATGAAGAATAGATTCCCTCAGTGATTCCATAATTAAACCAAATCTTCTAAAAGTGTTTCAGCAGCTTTTGGGAACCCTGGGAACATTTATCCTCCTGAGTTCCATCAGGAGAAGATTGTGAAGCTAGTTTTCCCCAAGGACTAGAGAAAACTCTCGGCTCAGCGTGTCTTGTGCTGGGTGATCTCTGTGTGAATGGGGTTTCCTTTCCCACCCCCCCTTCACCTCATCCAAAGCCAAATTTCCAACCCCCCCAATGTCAGCTACACCTATAAGCTCCAAAGCATGGTCAGCTCGATCTTCACAACAAACATGTGTTGGGAGATTTCAAAGCGCTTTCCTTCGTGCAGCCATCCTAGTTAGGAATCCTAAACAAGGGATTCCTGGGAAGCTTGAACTCCTTCCAGTCTGCGAACACTAGCGTCAGTAAAAAGGCAGGAACTTGTGAAAAACAGGAAGGAGAGGACCTGATGAACATACGTGAGGGAGAGTGAGGGTGTGTGAGTATACGCATGTAAGAGAGAGAATGTGTGCATTCCACAATGGGCTTTCATTTAGAACTGGGAGGGAACAGTTAGAGGTGAGTTTCCACCCTCTCATTCCTACCAATAGGACATTACAGGGCAGAGGGCGGGGCGTGTACAAGGCCACTCCCATAACATGTTCTTCAGTTGCCAGATTAGAATACAGTCACAATACAGTACGTCAGTCAGTATTGTTTAACACATACACACGTGCATGTATTTTTTAAATTAAATTTCACATATTAATATTTGATGATAAAAATTTGCACGAAGAATTTACAACAAAACACACACACACACACACATGTATATTCATCATTTTTATATTAATTACATAAATATAAATTATAAATACATTAAAGGGGTGGTTCATTGCGATTTCACTTTTTTAACGTTAGTTAGTATCTAATGTTGCTGTTTGAGCATAAACAATATCTGCAAAGTTACAAAGCTGAAAGTTCTTTTAAAATTCTGGCAGTATAATGCCTACAAAAACGGCTGGTAGGGACTACAACAAGTTACTTCCTGGGTTTGTGACGTAACACACCCAGATAAACCCCGCCCTCGGGAAAAGCAGCAAAGGGGGCGAGGCCATGCTGAGCTGCTTTAGAGAAGAGGAAGAAAACTAGAGGTGCACATAAAAATCTATTCATATACACTGAACAAAATTATAAACAAACGCAACTTTTGTTTTTGCCCCCTTTTTTCATGAGCTGAATTCAAAGATCTAAGATTTTTTCTATGTACACAAAAGGTCTATTTTTCTCAAATATTGTTCACAAATCTGTCCTAATCGGTGTTAGTGAGCACTTCTCCTTTGCCGAGATAATCCATCAACCTCACAGGTGTTGCATATCAAGATGCTGATTAAACAGCATGATTATTGCACAGGAGTGCCTTAGGCTGGCCACAATAAAAAGCCACTCTAAAATTTGCAGTTTTATTACACAGCACAATGCCACAGATGTCTCAAGTTTTGAGGGAGTGTGCAATTGGCATGCTGACTGCAGGAGTGTCCACCAGAGCTGTTGCCCGTGATTTTAATGTTCATTTCTCTACCATAAGTCGTTTCCAAAGGCGTTTCAGAGAATTTGGCATTACATCCAACCGGCCTCACAACCGCAGACCACGTGTAACCACACCAGACTAGGACTTCCACATCCAGCATCTTCACCTCCAAGCTCGTCTGAGACCAGCCACCCGGACAGTTGCTGCAACAATCGGTTTGCATAACCTAATAATTTCTGCACAAACTGTCAGAAACCTTCTCAGTGAAGCTCATCTGCATGCTCGTCATCCTTATTGGGGTCTCGACCTGACTGCAGTTTGTTGTCGTAACTGACTTGAGTGGGCAAATTCTCACATTCGATGGTGTCTGGCACTTTGGTGAGGTGTTCTCTTCACGGATGAATCCCAGTTTTTACTGTATAGGGTAGATGGCAGACAGCGTGTATGGCGCCGTGTGGGTGAGCTGTTTGCTGTTGTCAATGTTGTGGATCGAGTGGCCCGTGGTGGCAGTGGGGTTATGGTATGGGCGGGTGTATGTTATGGACAACTAACACAGGTGCATTTTATTGTTGGCATTTTGAATGCACAGAGATATCATGACGATATCCTGAGGCCCATTTTTGTGCCATTCATCCACAACCATCACCTCATGTTCCAGCATGATAATGCATGGCCCCATGTTGCAAGGATCTGTATACAATTCCTGGAAGCTGAAAACATCCAAGTTTTTGCATGGCCAGCATACTCACCGGACCTGTCACCCATTGAGCATGTTTGGAATGCTCTGGATCGGCATATACGACAGCGTGTTCCAGTTCCTGCCAATATCCAGCAACTTCACACAGCCATTGAAGAGGAGTGGACAAACATTCCACAGGCCACAATCAACAAACCTGATCAACTCTACGCGAAGGAGATGTGCTGCACTGCGTGAGGCAAATGGTGGTCACACCGGATACTGACTGGTTTTCGGACCCCCCCAATACAGTAAAAACTGCACTTTTAGAGTGCCTTTTGTATGGTGATATTATAATAACGCAATACTCATGCTGTCTAATCAGCATCTTGATATGCCAACACCTGTGAGGTGGATGGATTATCTCGGCAAAGGAGAAATGCTCACTAACACAGATTTAGACAGATTTGTGAACAATATTTGAGAGAAATAGGCCTTTTGTGTACATAGAAAAAGAATTAGATCTTTGAGTTCAGCTCATGAAAAAAAACAAAAGTGTTGCGTTTATAATTTTGTTCCCAGTGTATGAATCGTGATTCTGTCTTCTAACGATTCTAATGGATTCAAAAGTTTCAAAATCAATGTTCTAGAGCAGCGGTTCTTAATCCTGTTCCTCTCGTCCCCTGCTCTGCACACGCTCTGCATCTCTCTTTCTCATTCAGCTCAGCTCCAAAAATGGACTGTTACAATTATACACTTATTTTCACATAGTTATGAGAAGCATTAAACATAGATGCGCGTGCAGTTGCCGTACTGTATTAAAGCTTTAATCAGGATAAAACTGTATATTAAAAGCTAACATAAGCAGTAGCATTTACAATTAATAGCGTATCTAAAAGTATGAGACAACACCAAACAAAAAACATAGGCCTACCATTAAAGCCGTGCTTGCACAGGTTCTGCATGATCCTTTTCAATAATATCCTCTGCTTCTCAATTGGGTTCAAACTGATAAGCGATATTAACGACGTCGTTTTTTACAATACAACCGGAGCACATGCCTCTATGTTGAGGGGCGGGACGTTTAGACGCGCTCTAGAGGCGGTTTAGCCAATCACAACACACTGGGCTAGCTAACCAATCAGAGCCCATCGCCTATTTCTGAGGGAGGGGCTTCATAAAAGAAGGAAATGATCAGCCCGTTTCTCAGAGAAGGGACAGAGAGGTGTGGAATAAAGGTAATTATGTGAAAAATAATGCGTTTTTTTTTTTAAATTAAGCATTAACACATGTTAGACTGCACACCATAAACCCAATCAAGCCTAGAAAAAAACCCAGTGAACCCCTTTAAATAAACACAAATTCATTTTTAAAACAGTAATTTATTTAATGTAATAATAAAACTAGTATTTTACATGAAAATATTTAAATATATTTGAGTATTTTTATATGTATATTAAATATGCAATAATGTCTTTGCTTCCTCTTCTTCATTCCAGTGAGATTTTATCTTTATTTTGGGGCTTTTTGTATTATTCATTTATAATGAATTCACAGGAAAATGTAATAATGGAAAAAAAGAGATATTTAACAGCCCCAAAAAATTTAATTATGTAACTTAGTGTTTTGTAAAAGTTAATCTAATCTAATTTATTTTTGTCATCTGGCTGCAAGAAAGACTAATTGTCTTGAGTCTTGTCAAAGCAAGGCATCTATCATAAGGCCTCTGTGGCATCTGAACAGCAGACACATATGTTCACTTTAAGCCAAACCCCACTTCAGCCAAGCACGTAAAACACAATTCAGACACGCCAAAATATATTAACCACAAAATGACCAGTCCAAACATATTCACACCCAGAGCTGCAGTTAGCATATTGAATAGAATTTTTTGGCCAGACGCACTTCTCACGACCTCAGAGGGGTAAAGCCCTGTCATTTGATGACCCTGATTGGGCGGGAGAGTAACACATAAGGGTATTGACAGAAAGAGCTGAATTTCTTCCAACTTGGAAAGCACAAGTTCCTTTGGCATTTACTAAAAACATATTAGGAGCCTAATTTATGGTGTCATTTGGAAATGATGATACAGATATTATGTGTGTGTGTGTATATTATATATAATAATACACACACACACACATATATACACACACACGTACACACAGTAAAAGGCTTCAAGATTTTTTCTGTCACAGCCTACTTTAAGATAATTATACTTAAATCATTTTTATTTCATCAGTAATTTTCACAAGTATTTTATAAGTATGAAAATTAAGTTACGTGAAACAATCATTTCTTTAAAAAGAATACAAAAATAAAATAAAATAAAACACACATACACACAGCATCTATACACCCAACAAATCACATATCAAATTTCTTGTACTTTCAAAGAGCAATATAAAAATAAAATTAAAATATAATTGTGCTATTTTATTGCAAGAAAGAAAAAAAGAGAAATAAAAGAAATGTAACCAATATAAAAAAAAAGAAAAATGACAAATTGTTTAACAAGGTAACACATTTTGCCTAAGCACAAGACTAATTAGTTTTAGACCAGATTTTTGGTTTGTATTATTGATCAATTTATATATTTACCATTAATTAAAGAAAAACAATAGTTTGATCATTTTTCTTACAATAAAGTTGGTAAAAATGTTTGAATGGTTGAGCTGGATAAAAATAGTCAATGCTAGAATTTTATAGAAATAGAGAAAATAAACTAAAATTATACAGTATATTTTTCTTCCACTTGGTTGTGCAGTGAAAAGGATCCATATGAGGTCACGTCCTGGGTTTTATGGGATGTCCCATTACTTTAATAGGGGAAAAAATAATGTGGTAACAGGTAAGGAACGGGACGCAAATTTATTGTAAGTGGCTCAAATATTTATGCTATACACATTCTTCATATTCATAGTAAATGTACTTATGGTCTTCAGGCATAATTCTATCCAAAGCCAGACTCATAGACACTTTCCTGGCAGGTCTGCCCCAGCAGATGTGCAGTCATGCAGCTGCCAACAGCATGTCAGCAACCAGCAATGACAATGGACTCTTCCCTTTACGTCGCTTTCCAGTGACATGTCTCATTGAAAGTTTGGCTGGTGACTCAGAGACCTGCCTGTATCCGGTCTAGGGCTTTGGCTCAACCATCTGTCGACCCCAGATTGAAGCAAGGCGCAGGTGTACAGAATTGCCAGAAAGCTGATTCTATCAACAGTGAGGATGGATTCATTGCCTCTTTCCCATAGCCAACCCTGCTTTAGTATTTACTAAAGGCTGATCTGGGATCGTTTCTAGCATTTTCCATGCTCATAAAGAAAAAGGAAGTTGGTCCCAGCACAGTGTGAAAGACACAATACAAAATATGCCAAGATTCCTAGACCAAGTCTCAAATGCTGCCTTTCAGCAAGGCAGTAAACCACAGCTATGAGTCAGAAATACGCCACTGATCCTGTGAACTGTCCAATTGTTTAAGGCACGAAAGCATTTCCCTGGTATGGCTAAAGCATTTGTTTGACACTGTGCTAATATGTGAAAGCGAATGCACACTATTTGCGGGTATGTGTGTGTGAGAGAGAAAGCACATTTCATTCCACACCTGAGTCAGAGACTCTGTGACTTGGATATGGCCTAATTCCTGTTCACGTACCACTTTTTAACAAATATTTTTGGTCTAAGTCATCCAATGTCAATCTGAGCATTAAAGTTCAGGTTTTGATTTTTATGCAAGGCAGAAGAAGCACCTAAATAAAGAAGCACGTTTGATACTTGGTAACTCTGTCACATGATCTTCCAGTTTCGTCACGCATTACTTGGGGTCATTCCCTGGTGGTAAGAGTAATATTATCATACACCCCGTTAATACTTTCAGTAGTTTGAGAGCAAGGGTTTCATTTACATGCTGAGATTACACTCAGATCAGACACAAAGTGTTTTTACACAGCCAAGTTAAGGCTGCTCCATGTCTGCTCAAAATTCAGTGTCAAGACATAATGCTGTATAAAAGCCAGACTAAATTATGCCTGCTCTGACCAACTTTAGCCCCCAGTTACACAGATAGTTTTGATTGTTGTACAAATGCATTTTTCTGCAACCTCCGAGCAGAAATGTGAGTACACATAAAATCTGTGTAAACGCCACTGCAGAAATGCCACCTTGGCTGTGTAAATTTGACATACGATATTGGAGACTGTAGATTTAAATCAAAATATATGACAGGAAATGATGTAAAGCAGGTAAGAGGTTTTTTTTTTGTCAGCTGAAACTCTTTGACCTCTTTAACAATACATTTAGGCCTACATGTTCTCCGTTCTCTGATACTGGTTAATGACATGCAGGTAAACTTGAAAATATTTCATCTTAATTTAGTAAGTGTTTTATTTTGATTTATGTTATTTTAAAATTATTTATTTTAATTTAACATTTTTATGATTTAATTAATTAATAGCCTTTCATCAATTCATGAAACAAAACCACCTGCAGTTCCCTTGCCAAATCGTTAGTACAAAAGAGTTAAAGGGTTAGTTCACCCAAAAATGAAAAATCTGTCATCATTTACTTACTATAAAAAATATATTTTGAGAAATGTCTTAAGTGTTGTTGTTTTTTTTCATACAGTGGAAGTCAACAAGAACTAAAACTGTTCGGTTACCAACATTCTTCAAAGTATCTTCTTTTGTGTTCCACAGAAAAAAAGAAAGTCATACAGGTTAGGACAGTGATCCTCAAATCTGGCTCGCGAGATCCACTTTCCTGCAGAGTTTAGCTCTAACCCTCATCAAACACACCTGAGCATGCTAATCAATGTCTTCCGGATCATTAGAAAATCACAGGTATAGTTGTTTGATTAGGTTGGAGCTAAACTCTGCAGGAAAGTTGATCCCGCGAGCCAGATTTGAGGATCACTGGGTTAGGACATGACATGAGAGTGGCAAATATAGACAGAATTTTCATTTTTAGGTGAACTATCTCTTAAGAGTCTGGCGCCAGTTCCCCCTATGCTTCTGTCATCTCTATAACGGTCAATAAAAAAATCATATACTATAGAAAATGGTTGTAAAAACAGAAAAGTCATTTAAAACATTAAGATCAAATAAAAAATGGAGCAGGCAAAAGGTAAAAATAACAGTGTTAAAAGTGGTGTCTGTCCAGTTACAAAAGAAGCTAAATTATGCATTTCTGTAAAAGATGAATCACTCTGAGCTTTCCCACATCTGGTGACAATGAGTCACAGTTAAGTCCACAGTTACCTCTTTTAACTAAACTAACCTGTACATCACCCATGAACATGTCAGCTGTCATCCAAACAGAAACACTTCAGATGTCTGGGTTTCTATATTTCATAACACATCCTAATCAGGGATTAAGAAGATGGAAATCCACAGAGGAGACGACTAAAAACAACATGCCGACCTCCGCTCTCTGGAACATATGACAACATGAAGTCTCATGATAACGACAAAAGTCACAACTTCTGGCGTCAGATTCCCCGGCGCAGTCTTCCTCTCTAGGATTACACTAGAGATAAAAACTTAAACCATCGGGCAACTTAATCTCTTGAGGAAATTGTGCAAGACATGGGTAATCATGATGTGCAATGTGTGGATGTGTAATCTTGTACTCAGTGTCTTGTACCATGCTTGCTGTCACTTGATTAACAGTAAATATATATTTAATATAAACACATAAAGGTCTATTATACATGACAAAATAAGCTCCATTTCACAAATAATAATTTTACAAAAAGTATACTAAACGCATGTCTGTCCTTGATACAAACATTAGCTAAGGCTCATAAGCATTCTTAATAATATGTATATAAACATTAGGCTACATGAACATTAAACTTAATTGTTTTATTTAAAGCACACAAGACTGAAGGAGTCACAAGCCAGACTATGTTTACAGCCTTGTTGTTGGTCAGCATGTACAGCTGTGACTTTGTTGCCTTAAAGTAAACTCTCATGATGAATTCTGGGTAATAAGTAACCTCTGTTCAAACTAATGCAGCACACGGAACTGACTTAATTAGTTCAGTTCCATTTTCACAGTAACGTGGATTGAAGTATTAGAATGCATATCAGTGATTACCATAACAAACAGGGAGTGTTTATTTAAGAGTAGGCTATAGTTAAATAAACAGGTTTACGTTTCACCAGATGAATTCACGTGCATTTAAGCACGTTGCCTGAAACTACTAATTTAGAGACAGAAATGCGAAACTGTGTACTGATATATTAAATTACATTTATACAGCTTTATCTGCAAATTATACAACACACCGTGAGCAGTGCAGTAACATGCCAGCAACTGTTATTTTGACAAACAAGGAAAAGTTCTGTGTCCTTACCATATGTATTAGACTATCTCTCTTTTCTAGGCAGCTGTCCACTTTCCTTTTATAATCTCTATTATGCAAACTAGTATTCCCCTGTTGACTCGATACAACGTGCACACGAGCGTACACAGTTTAAATGCGAGGCACCCGTCAGGATTATAATAGTAACTTCAGTCAACCAATCATATTCCAAAGCAGGTTTCCACTTTCAACTTCTGACCAATTGTATTTCAACTGAGGGCGGGACATTGGTGACAGCTCAATACTGATACAGAAAGAAATTGTATGATTTTATATGAACTTCATGTCATATAGCGCCCTGCTCCTCCACGGCTCGAGCTCGAATGCTATTGGTTCCCGCCATAATAATGTCGTGAATATCGGAAAGCTGCGTGCGCACATCAATATAGCGTAATTTTGTCACGCTGTATAACAATAATGACTGGTTTTTGCGTTCTTGTAAGGGGTAGTTTTAGGGTTGGGGTATGGGTAGACGTTAATAAAACACAATCTAATAGGTAAAACACTTAATTTATTGTTATAGTTCCCGGCCATTCAGGGAACGAAAAATATGAGATAAGGCTGCATTGGAATTACACAGAACATTGTATCACTTATTAGTTCATACTTAGCGATTACAGTCTATTATTGGCAAATATTAATTTTACGCAAAACCTTTCAGAAAAGTTAATTCTGTCATTCTTCACGTGAAAACATGATGTCAGCCAAAATGCTATGTGAAAGGTATTAGGAGGTTTATGTGGATTATTGCGAGGCCAAGGCTTTTCACAGCTGGAAATCACCGCGAGGCAAAAGCCCACAGCAGGTCAATGGCCGATTACCAGTCTTTAGGCTGAGCGACATTGCTCTCGCGCTGATGGGCAATCAAGCGCATTGTTGCGTTCATAGTGACATCTTGTGGTTAGTCTATCAGAATGTAGATGAACTATCTGGTAGACTCAAGTCCGAGTAGAAAGTTCAAGGCAAAGACTAAAGGTAACGTTAGGTAAATGCAAACCGCCTTCGCATCATTAGCACACGAAAATCGAAATTAATGAGTGATTTATTTTTTATTTGGAAAAAGTAAAAATGTACAGATTTGTGACTTTTTGCCTTAGGGAAACACTTATAATGAACTCTAGGTAAGATGTAATGAGACACATGAGAATATGTTGCACATTTGTTTGTATCCGGCTATGTATGTATGTATTATATAATATATATATATATCTATATATATGATATGATATTAATATATATCTTTTTCATTGCTACTTCATTTTTGACTAATTATTTATTTATTATCTAACTTGCTCGGATAAAATATATTGCCAAAACGACTTGCTAATGTTTTACACTGTTTTGTGCATTTCATACATTTTAATTTGCCATCTTTACACATGAACTTGCGGAATTTTGAAACATGAGGTTCATCAGGTTTATGGCTGCACTGATGCGCGTATCTATCATTTTTATTATGCTTTATATTTAATTTGCATAATTTTTGTAATTCCTTATTCTTATTCGTGTTTCATTACTTAACTAGCGGGGATCAGGAATTGCTGAAAACTACGCTGCTATTCTGTTGTGGATGTGATACATTTTGACTTGACCTTTTTACTCACTACTTATTTTTGAACCTGCACTAAAAATGACTTCGAATGTTTTGTCAAATACAGCTGTTGGTTTTACACAAATAAAACATTGGCGTCGCTGTACTGGCATATGTGTTAATGCTGTATTGACAACGTTTATCGAACAAGAAATGCAGGAATGCAATAGAAATATAGCTGTTGGGGTCCTACAGTACATGAGCTTCTTCTTCAACTCAAGCGGCTCCTATCAACAGGAGGAGCTCGCGCTTCAGATTGCACTATTATTAATAGTGGACTCTACTAACGGGGTCTCTCTCTCTCTCCTCCTCATCGCTCTCTTCTCTCCTCTCTCCTCGCGGGCTGTGGCGCATTGTAAAGCATTATAAAAGCTCGACTAGAGAACAGCACGTGAATGTGAGTCCTGTGTTGCTGAAATCGCAGAGGTACACGGATACATATAACACGAGGGTGAGTAGGATCACTTTTAGCGCTGCTTATATCTGCTGAATGACTGTTCATTCATCGCTAAAAGTGACTGGAGTTCTAATGGCAACGCTGGGAAGTGTTGGAGAGTTGGGCTGTTATTAATTCAATACAATCCAGCAAGTTGTTCAGGTTGCGTTGGGATCTCCGTTTGCATAACGGCGAGTTGCTCTTCCAACTTTACTGCAATTAAGCAGCAAACCGGGAATCACAATGATACGCTCCAGTGATGTGGGGGATGTCGATGGTTTCCTGTTCTGTAGAGCCTACAGCCTTTGGTTACAAACAGACATTGAATGATCTGAAAAGATGAGAGGATGTAATTGAAAAAGAAGCGCTTCTCTGTGCATCACTGCACGTGAGACACTGGGACGTTGTATGTTGAGTGTCGAGGAAAACGATTATTACTGCAAAGATGTTGGTTTTATTCATATATGCTGACAAAGAAACTCAATATATATAGGTCAATGATAAATAAATATGCCAGAGATAAAGAAATGTGACATATGTATTTATATTGGTTGAATACATCAATCGAGTACTAAATACTAATTATTTAATTTTTAAGGTAGAAAAAGCAATCTTAAAAATATCATGACATGCATATGAAGATGTTTTTAGGATTTCTCCATCTGACATGAAAACGTCATTTTTAAGTCAAACAAGAAAATGTTATTAAAATATGTGATTAAAAAAAGTCTTTAATGACCTTGACACTGTCCTAAAGGTCTGAAGGGGTGCTGGCATGTTTATGGTGTCCTTGTCATATGACAGTCAAATGGCTTTCTGCTTGTTTGACTTTGATTTGGTAAGAAGTTTTTATTCTCTACTTTAAAATTATTCATTTTAAAAGATTATGACAAAAATTCATTCAGACATTAAAAAATGTTAATCACAGGAGCAGTCTATATGAATTTCATTTAATCTAATTATGAATACCGTAATAGACTAAGTGCATGTTGGACAGTCTAGAGAAAAAAAAAATTTCAACATACTGAGTGATAATATTAATATTTCATGCTCACCAAGTATATTTTAATATTTCACTTTATTATTAATGTATTCATTTTATTTTAGGGCACAATCTCACGTTTCTGTACAGTTTTACCCTCCTAAACCATTGCATTTCCTGACTGATCTAAACAAATGGAATTTCTGTTGTAATTTGGAACCAATCCGAATTGGAGCAAACAAAAGTCATCTAAGAATCATATACGATAATGCTGAATAACATTTTAGTTCATCAAGTAGGATCTTATTTGATTCTTTGAGGATTCCTGTCTGTTCCCATTATGACTGGTTCCAAATTATGATTGAAATGCCATTAGCATTCCTTCAGAATGGTTGGACGAGGGATTAAACTGTTGAGACAGGGCTATGGCATTCTGTGAGACTTGATGAATTCCAGCCTTGTGCCTCACTCTTTCTGTTTCTGCTTTCTCATATTTGTGACTGCAGGATACTAGAACAAGTTAAGACACTTTCCTGTTTTAACTTTACCTTTTAAATCGGGGCATTTAAATCGGGTGTTAGAAGAAAGAAAACTAGAAAGGTCATAAAGAGAAAACAATGCAATGCAATGCAAGGTTTTGTTTTACAAATTCCTAAGTGCTTCCCAGACATAATGTGTTTGTTAGAATTTTATTGATCATGTGCCCAACTGATTTGTATGCAGTGATACTAATGTAGTTGTAGATGTAACAATTTCACAACTAGAAAACCCAGGACAGCCTAGGTTTATATGAACTTGAGAACATCTTGTTTAAAATTTGTGTTCGTCCTTAAAAGCGTTTGTTGTTCAGAGACTCTTCAGCATAATTAGATTAATTAGATTTGGTTTTGTCTTGTGTTTGTGTCGTGTTTACCAAGATGTACAGCCTAATAAAATCCTTATGTCAGTGTTTGATGTTCTGTGATCGAATGGCCTCTAGGATGTTTGTAGGAGTTTAATGTAAATCCTGTTACATGATGTGATCTAACGTTCCTGTTTATTAGAGTTAAGCCTTCAGGGGTTTACGGGCATTAAAAAAACATAACAGGTTCAGACAGAACAACACAACTGATTTGTTGTGCAAAAACAGGATGGCATTCCAGAGTCGGCATGAAATTGCATGTCCTACAGATAGCATTGATCTGACAGGTCTGCAATGAATACTTTATTTGCACTTTCAAAATAATGTAAAGCCCCTTTTCATAAAATGAAGACGTGAAGGAAGATTGCCTTCATCAGTAATAACCCTAATCCTCATTCTCCTGAGTCCATACTTGGAGAACAGATCTCATTCGCAGCTGTAGTTCTAGTCAGCGTGTCGAAAACAAGGATAGCTGGTTACATATATGTTTCTGCTTTGGACAGCTTTACTTCCAAAAGAAGGACATCTCTACTTTCTGATGCCATGAATCGAGAAGGAGTCTTGGTTTTGTTGACAACTTTGTTCTCCGGTTTGCTGCTCCTTTGTGTTTTGGCACTGCTTTGTTTCTTCACCTGCAGACTAGCTTCAAGAGTTCTGCCAGTTGGAGCCCCACTGCGTTTTTGACAGAGCATGTGAATGAGCCTCAAGTCAAGGTAAAAGTGTCTTTGTAGCAGAACTAATAGGAAGACAATGTTTCGAAGTTCACTGGTTCAGGTCTGTGTGCTATTGACGGTGTGTCAATTCGTAACACGGGAAACAAATACTTTTAATAACTTGCAATAGTGATGTTGATGGTTGTTGGCTCCATGATGATTATTAGGTAGTAGTGAACTTTTTTATAACCAAATACCAAAGGGTTTGGGCCAATATTAAGGAGATTTAAAAAGTAAAACAGGCAATTAAACAAACAAGATACCCACATTCCTTAACGATCAAGAAAGAAAAGACAACCACACACAACACTTATATATATATATATTATATATAAGGACTATATAATAATATATATGTAATGCAAAACTGCAGTGAAAAAGCAAGTCATTCATTGCACTACAAATGAAGCAAATCAATTAGCTATGTTTTTCACACTTCGAAACTGCGTGGGAATTACCAGACCTGAAAGAACCCCATAGCTGTGCATTTACTCAAACATTTCATATGAGATAATATTTCAATGCATTACGTGACTAACACAATGCCCATTTTTTCCAGTTTTACAAGTGTAAATACAAAGTGGTCAAAGCTCCAGGCAGCATGGCTAACGTATAGGTTGATTGAACACATGACTTTGATACAGACTGATGCTTTCTGCGCAATGACTAAAGACCCCATTAAAAGGATCTGAAGTAAGCTGAGAAAGTGTGTGTTCGTAATAGAAATCTTGCGGTCCTGTTCCTTGGAACAGAGGTGTCCAGTTAATCAGCTTTGTCATGCCTATTAAAGCACCATGTGCAGTGGCACTCAATCCCATTAAAGTGACCTTGACTAAAGAGTAGAAGACATAAAGGTTTAATACTAATAATGCAGCCATATCACGTTTTCAGGTGTGAACTTTTAGGTAGCTACACAAATGAATGTGCAAATATGCCACTAAATTATTGCTTGTATCCATTTTTGTGACGTGCATCCCCAGCTGAAACAGTCAATCATATTTCATTTGTTTTTGCACATGAATATAAGATTTTGATGGAAAAAATAAGCCTTGGGATAGTAAATAGTTGTTTTCTGTCTTTAAAGAAGAAGTGTGTCATTCCACATGTAGCAGCAACAATAATAATTGTTTTCAAACTAAATATACCTGGAGAAATGTAGCCCTGCCCCAAACTCACATCATTGGTTGAGCTGATATAATTATGTTAGACTGCTCAAACAAATAGATGGAAGTGCCACAGAGTTCAAATCAGCATATGAATGGCTTACTTGTAGCTATCTCTGAACATTGAATTTGGAATAGAAGAACATTTTAACATTGACTAGACATTACCTGTTTTCATTGCAGATCTTGGAGTCTTCTGACATCCTTGGAACTTGAGTTATTCTGCAAAACGACGGCTGATACAAAATGAAGGTCGCTGCACTCTTTATCCTCGGTTGCCTGGTTTGGGAAGGAATGGCAAAGCCTGAATTTCCAGGTCAGTTGAGACACTTTTTTTTGTTTATTGACCTTTTGCCATTATTAGATATGACAACTGACGATGACACTTTTCTCTGCGATGATGAGCATATTGTCTCTTTAAAATTTAACTGAGACTGTTTTAGAGCACATTATAGCTAGGGTGCTAAATCCTGTTCCTGAAGACCTACCTTCTTGCTAAGTTTACCTCCAGCCCTAAATCAAATACTTGTGAACCAGCAAATCGAGATCTTCAAGAAGACTTAAGGATAATAACAAACATTTGTACTGGAGGAGGGTTGGAACTAAACTCTGCAGGAAAGTAGCATTTTTACATTTTCACCTTATAATTTGCCTGCAGTATCTTTGATTTATGCAGAGTCATATAGTGTCAGATGAGTGCTTCATAAACGGTGTAACTCAATCTCAGACCACCGAAGTTTAATAGTCTTCTTTTTGACCTTGTACCAACTATAGACATATAATAAATCTCATTTCAAATGAACAACAGCTTCCATAAGAAGATTGGACTTTCGGGTCATATGGTCCCAGATGTGTTCATTTACGTGATTGTGGGGTTTAATAAGCTTATGTGGACTGAAGAAGACGTGCATAACATAGAAATTTAGTTGTTGTCATCGTAACTTTAGAGAGCGATAGCATACTCATAATCTCTAAATGGATACTTCTGGTCTAAGGCCATGATCATTATCTTGTTTTGCAGGAGCAACTTTGTTGGTTGTGTGTTATAATTTGTGGGCAAAGGTGTAAACATGTTTTCTTACGGCTTGTAGAACAAGAGAAGGACCCTGATTTCTGGAAGGAATGGGCTCAGCGCACACTAAAAAATGCTTTGACCCTTCAAGACCTCAACAAAAATGTTGCCAAGAACATCATTCTTTTTCTTGGTGATGGTAAGTTGTTGTTTTTTCCAACCAAGACTTGAAAACTGTTTGTGCAATACCAGGTTTAACAAAAAGAGTTAAAGGGGTCATGTGATGCGATTTCAAGTTTTCCTTTCTCTTTGGAGTGTTACAAGCTGATTGTGCATAGATAAGATCCCTGAAGTTGCAAAGACTAAAGTCTCAAAACCAAAGAGATATTCTTTATCAAAGTTAAGACTCTGCCACGCCCCCCTAAAACGGCTCGTTCTAACACGCCCCCACATATCTACCTCACTATGTGGAAATATTAGCATAATGCCGCCCAAATGTGCACGCAAAGAAAGAAGGTGTGGTTTCAGTAACTGCAGTTAGTGTTGAAGCAGCATGTCAGGGAGACTCTGTGTGTTTCAGTGCGAAAGCAAAAGCACTTTATTTGGCCTTCCGAAAGTAGATGCTTTTAGGAATCTTTAAGATGACTTACAACAGAACAGCAAAGCATTTTATGGACGACCGTTTCATGAAACCTAGGAGAGGAGGGTCAATTTGACTTTGCTATGACAATCTGGCGCTTCTGAATTAGCTACTGTTTTGTTATTAGTTCAAGTATTTGCTATTGACTGTTTAAATGCGGAGTTTTGCATATAAGTGTGTGCGCAATGCCGAGAGGGAGGAGCGAGAGAGAGAGAGGCGAGAGAGAGAGAGAGAGAGGAGGAGAAGAGAGGGGGCACATCACAAAAACACATACCAGCTGCATCACTGTGTCTGTCACGCGACTCTATCCCCTTTCAGGCTCTGTCTTTACATTTATTTGAAGATGAAGCTGCGATTTATGGTAAGGGGCGTTACATTTCCGACCGTGCTTGTGGTGTTCGGCCAATCACAAAGCACTGTGTCAGCTGGCCAATCAGAGCAGACCGCACTTGTCAAAGGAGGGGGCTTTGTAGAAAAGCGTTTGAGAGAGGCGGGACATAGAGGAACAATGACGCTACAAGTAATGGAGACAGATTTGTGAGAGGTGAAATGTAATGTGTTTTTTTAACATTAAAGCATGTCAACGTATTCTGTTACATCAAATACACAAAATATTGATCTTTAAAAAAAGCATCATATGACCCCTTTAAATATTTTTAAAAGCACTGTTACAGTGTATGCACCTGCTTCAAAATTAAGCATTAACATGGGCAGTGAAGGATACCAAGTTAAGGAGAAATAAACAAATTAACCATAGTCAATGTCTGGATGAACTCCAGCTTGCACAATGAAAAAACAGCAGTTATCAAAATAAGCTTAGGCGATAAAAGCAAGGAAAGAAGGAAGGAAAAGGTAGTCTGAATATTGTTTGCAGAAAACAATACCTCAGAAATGATCAAATTTTACAGGAAGAATTTAGTTTATTTTGCACCACACCTCGGTACCACGCACTGTGAGAAGACAAATGCGTGGCCTCTAGCACAGCCGGTGATAAAAACCTAGAAACGTGATATCTAGAGGGAAGCCTCAGATTCAAACACCACTGTCAGTGTAAGGATTTATTGCTAGTTCTCGACGAATGTCCCTATGACACAAACCCTATACGGAGCCAGCAAGAGGGAGAAAGAACGGGGTGGAAAAGGCTAGCAGATGCTGAAATAGAGCATAGATTGAAGTAGGATGGATGACATATTGGAATGGTTTTACTGATTATTTTATTCTGGAGGGGGCAGTCACAAAAACCATAGTTAGAATTAAAAGCAGATCTGTGAATTTGAAATAGGTTTGTATGCAAATATACCTACTGTTTATTAAAATGTGAGGCATTACCGTCCAAAAGCCATTCGAGTAATGTGACCGTGTTGATTATATAATCCCTTGCTGGACAGATACAGTGAGGTTGATGTCGAGGAGTGAGTTCAGATGCCCATGTCGAAGACAGCAGTAACTCAGGGTCCGACTGGTAGGATTCTCTAACAGGATCGAAAAGAGACAAGATTAAAAGAGTGACATTTGGCATTTTGTTACACAGATAACACCAGCTCAATAAAATAGTTACGTGTGACCATTATAGTGTGGTTAACAGCAAGTCTTGTCATCTCATCGACCATTAATTTGTTGTGAATGAAAAACATGGTTCAAATAGATACGTATTTTTGGGTGGTGGGGATGTGGAAATGTAACATGAAAGTTTGGCAAGATCAGGGTTTAGTCGATATTGTTCAAATGAGGTTATAGAATACTTTTAAAAGTCATAGTTTTATTGAAGATTACTTTGTCCTCATGCCAAGAATACAAGGTAAACAAATATGTATTTGCCTAAACATTTTGAGTACTTGCAATTCGATCAAATTGGTCTGTTTTATATTTCAGAGTTCTTTTGATACAATTTCAGTTTATAGCAACTAAAGCCAAGACCCTCATTTCATACATTAACACGTTACAATAATTACATTTGGAATATTTCATGATTTATTTAAGCTTTATATACGTATAAGGTTTAAAGACAGACTTTGTGAACTCTTTTCAATGGAATTGTGCATTTTTAACATTTTTAAGTCGACTTTAATTTGCCTCATGCTTTTAAGAAGAGCAGGTTATGTCATTAAGTGACAAGTGGCCCTTTCATCTCACAATTATGAACAAAATTCAAGATTTAATTCTTGTTCAGTAACATACTATAAGGGCTTTCTCAAGCACCTTTGAGGTTCTAAAGTAAAGGCAGACTATGTTGTTCATGATAGAAGGTGCTTGAAGGATATGTTGTTAAAATAGACTGTGAATGATCCAACCTTTGTTGTGTGTAGGCATGGGTGTACCCACGGTCACAGCAGCACGCATTCTAAAGGGTCAACTGAGTGGACAGAATGGTGAGGAAACACAGCTAGAGATGGACAAATTTCCCTACGTTGCCCTCTCTAAGGTACATCCCACGTGCTGTAATCCCATCATACCATTCCTTTGTGTTCATAATTCATGCAGTCGCTCACCCCGGGCCACAGAGAACAGATTCAAATCATAGTTTCATTTCTCTAGAGGTCACAGTTCTGGGGGGACCGAGGGATCTCGTCGGAAATGAGTAAACGTATGTATCACAGGCAATTAGTCTGTATAGCGTGATTATTGTAAAATGAAAGCATCGTCGAGGGAAAGCTGAGTCTCAAGTGAGTTGTCTTTGCGCGAAGTAAGTTTATGAGATTATAGCTGGTTAATTCAAAAAGTGTTCCCTTTCAAGTCGTGGTGCGTGCATCTTTTTGCTGTGAAATCTTTAATGATTATTCTAAAGTCAGCAAATAAGTTTAAGAATATATTTTATATTGCTAGTGAGATTTCAAGATGAACACTTACTGGACTGAAGCAATTTAGATGGACCTGATTATCAATACATAATTTAAGAAAAATTAACAATTTTTTAAGAAAAATTGTTAAAAAATGAGTATCAAATATGATACATCAGGCTTTTGAGGACCGTTTATCTCTCAATCATCTTTTAAAGACATATTATTGGGATATTATTTTAATATGCATTATCATCTGTACTGTTGTGAAGTCTTCATGATTTATCTTTACAAGCTGAGAGAATTTACCTTCTGGCCACATAAATGACAGCAACTGCACCAAATTTCATATTTTTGCTCAGCTTGGGCATAAAATTGAGGTGTTTTTTTTCTCCTTGTGTATGAGCTCCAGATTATCCTCATACTACAATGAGCCATAAAAGCCAGATGTATCAAATATGATACTCAACAAAAAACACATGTGGAAACCTTTTTAGATTTTAAAAACGTATTTTGTCTAAAGCTTCAATAAAGGGTTCCATTTCAGTAGATATTATTTCATAAGCTTTACAGGGCTATGACAATACTTTTTTTATCAATTGAAAAAAATACTAATGGTCTCAGACTATTGGACTCATAATAAAAATTATCATTGTTTATAAACGTGCTAGATGCTGCAAAATGCTGAATGGACATTTATAGAGCTACATTAAGTACACTTTAATTTTGCTCTTGTAAACAATCCCTGCAGCTATTAAAATTGTACATGTTTTCCCCCCAGACATATAACACCAATGCTCAGGTCCCAGACAGCGCGGGCACTGCCACAGCATATCTGTGCGGGGTGAAGGCCAACGAGGGTACGGTTGGTGTGAGCGCAGCAGCTGTGAAATCCCAGTGCAACACCACTCGGGGGAACGAGGTCACCTCCATTCTTAAATGGGCCAAAGACGCTGGTAAGATGCCCTGCTGAATCCTCTCACACAGCAGCTATAATGCCTTTCTGTCCCCGACTTCTATTGCAATTAGAATATAGATGGGATATTTGTTTCTTAGCTTATTTTTATGCTAGCAATCCATTAACTTGTTTTTGCATGAGAGAAACAAAGGTGACACTGGCACATAAAGCAGGTTGAGCAGATAAAAGATTGAAGAAAGCGGAAAAAAACATGTCCTTATCTGAAGTAAAGGCAGAAATGAGAAGAGTGACTGATGAGCGTGACACACAGACGGCTTGCTCATATTTTGTTCTCATGTTGAAAATAAAAACAAATGAAGCATTTTATAAGATGGAAGTCCTCTGCCGAAGGTAGAGGTGAATGAAAGAAGCCGAGTGGAATTTGTATGACATGACCAGAATAAACATTTAAAATCCAGCTGAGAGGTTTAAAAGGCAGATGGTCCAATCAGTGTCAAACTGATAACCTGACCTGATCTGAGTACAGGGTAAAATGCTTTCTCACTTGGGTGCTTGTGTCCAGATAATGCATTAAAATACTGTACCATACAACTGGGTGACCTTAGCCAGACAACAAGACTTACAATCAAACATTGCAAAGCTGATGCAGTGCATATTTCAGTTGGCTTACTCTAAGTCAGTCTGTTGATTAAATATATGTTATTGAATTACTAGATAGATGAGGGAAAAAAAAAACGTAATCCAGTTGAATTGACAGTAGATATAGTGGTAATCATGGCCATGTTTCAACCTGTATTTTCCCCAGGCAAATCAGTGGGAATCGTCACAACAACACGAGTGAACCATGCCACTCCGAGTGCGGCGTATGCACACTGTGTAGACCGGGACTGGTATTCAGATGGAGACATGCCTGCTGAAGCACTCCAGAGCGGATGCAAGGACATCGCCAGACAACTCTTTGAAAATATCCCTGACATTGACGTGAGTTTTTTTAATGATTATCTTCCAATTTTATGAACTGGTTTTATATAGTGTTGGGTTGGGTCATTCAGTGTAATATTTATACAGTCAAACCAAAATTTATTCAGACATCTTCAACATTTCTTACATTATCACAGCTTATTCGCTATAGTTTAGAAAATGGTAATAAAATATGACAAGAACTCAGAGTTAAAGTGTGTCAAAACAAATTCATCTTGATAATGTCAGATAACTTTGAGAGAAAGGTATGTAATGAATTAGGTTGAACAGCTTTCAGCTGTTAAATTTACACAAAGTACACTATTATGTAATACCAATTTAGGTCAACCAATTAGCAAGCAATGCTTAATTTTGTTCAGTCTGTGGTGTAAAAAAGGTCACATTAGCAATTAAAGAAAAACACTTGAACCAAAACATGGTCAGGTCAAAGTGTATGAATAATTTTTGGTCAAAATGTTTAGCAATTTCACTGTTAGCCCACTGTATGAACAATTTTTGGGTAAAATATGTCACAGTTTACTTTATTTTGATATCATCATTTACATAAATGAACTATAGTGTCCCGCACCCACTAAAAAAATATCAAAAATGATGTGGTGTCTGAAATAATTTTTGGTTTTTGAATGTATGTACTTATTTAAGTATACAAATGTATTACAATAAAAAAAAAGCATAATAATTTAAATATTAGTTCAAATGATACAAAAAAAGTATTATTAAATATTGATTAGAATGAGTATTTACAACAACTCTAAATAATAAGAAAGTAGGATTTATTGTACTAGACTAATATGATAAAAATCAAAGTATGAGTAAATAAATTATCAATACACTTTTTTTGTTGTTATTGATAATAATGTTGAAAACTACATTAGTTAATCTTAAAAAGTATTATTATTGTTTGTTAATTAAATTATGAAATATAATCACGACAATAATAATTAATAATATTAACAATTATAAAAAAAACAATATAATGCTGATAAACATAATTTATTTAATATTTTAAATATATTGAATACACCAATATTAAATAAGATATTTACTGGTACGGACTATTATGTATATTTTCTTTATGAAGAATAATACTATTTTTGCAATTGTTTCAAATATTAATGACAAATTAATATTTATTAGCATAGCAGTTAGAGTTATAAAAAAGTGCAGCATTGTAAATATTTCTACTTCATTGTACATCATAATGTTTATTAATTTTACATTTTCAACATGTTTTGGTTTAAATGAGATTTTCTTTTGGACAGCACTGTGTACAATAAATGTGTGATGTTTCTCTTTTCTTCTTGATTTGGATGGGCAGGTGATTATGGGGGGTGGGCGGAGAAATATGTACCCCAGAAACACACCAGATGTGGAATACCCAGGAGACAAGAAACACAACGGTACACGCAAAGATGGCAGGAACCTCGTGGGGGAGTGGACTGACAGAATGAAGGATAAGGTGAAAGATGAAATGAGGGAAAAACACGGCACTTCATTCCATCGTTTCATTTACAATGTCATGTTCAATTCAGTTCAGGAAAAAAAAGCTTCCACGCTATGCCTCTACTGACAAATCTCTTTTTCATTTTCTCTCTGTGTTTGCCTGTCTCTGGTGCTGTATTTGTGCTCTTTTGATGATGCCCAGTTTATTGACTTCTCTGAATCTGATCTGATGCTCTTGAGGCCCCTAAAGCAGGCTTTATAGCTGTGCAGTTAATAACAAATGAAGACAATTTGTACTTGTTGTGAAACCGTATTACAGAGATTTGGTTGTAAGATATTGGATCATAGCAGTGTAACACATTTTATAAAGCATCTAGATAAGAGGGTACGATCATTTATCTAACCTATTTCTTGTTTTTCTCTTAACCTTTGTGTAATCAGAGAGGTTACTATGTTTGGAACAGGAAGGATCTCTTTTCTCTGAATCCAAGCAATGTGGATTATCTTTTGGGTGAGTTTCATAACCATTGCTTAAGTGACCTTTTTTGAGACATTGTTTTAACTTTTCCTGTTAAAACTGAACTTTTTTTGTTCTGTTTGTGCTGCAGGTCTTTTTGAGCCAGCAGACCTGCCCTATGAGCTCGAGAGAAACAAAGAAACTGACCCTTCCCTCACTGAGATGGTAGACGTGGCCATTAAGATCCTCCGAAAAAATGAACGCGGATTCTACTTATTGGTGGAAGGTAAAAGTATAGTGTACATCAGCAGTCATTAAACCACAGTATTGTTATGGGAGGTCAGTTCAACATCTGATTAAACTACGAACAATTATTTTGCATTTCTCAGTGCTGTGGAAGTTACTGTCAATCTACTGCAAATTTTTTATGTTAAGCTTGGGTAATTTAATTAAATTATATTATATGATATATATATATATATAATATATATATATATATAGATAGATATATATATATATATATATATGACAATGCATGCATAGACAGTATAGGTGATAAAAGCTTAAAAATCTAATTGAAACAAGAAAACTGTAATACAACTAAAAGCATAGTTATAAACTGCGGCATTTATATAGTAATTTCACAAAACCTTTAGATGACGAAAAATTAATTGAATAAATTAATTTGAAGCACTCATTAAAATTAATTGGACGATTGCCTTAGTTCGCTTGAAGCACTACAATAGCTATGTTTCCATCACCCTGCTTTTATGCTCATTTTGAAGTATCGCATCAGAAATGAGTGATGGAAACGGCATATTTAGAAAAAAAAAGAAAAAAAAAAAAAAGTTTTACACTCGCTTGAGTTAGTTTTTGACTTGTGCGAAAAAGGGTTGATGTGAATAATGGGAGATAGAAACAAATTTTGCTAATAAATTCCTCCATGCACAACAAAACGTCATGTGACTTTGCACGTTGGTACGGGATAACCTGACTAACCAGCCGACCGGTCTTGTTGCACAGCATCTGAAATTTAGTTGTTTTTGTCGTTCTGAAAGGCCTGAGCAAAGTCTGCCATCAAAGTATTTCTGTATAATTGCCTCCCAAAACTGTCTTACACGACTGCATTCCCAAACAGCAGCAATGACCGCATTTATTGTGTTACGTCTGCTTTCTCTGAGGCGCAAGTAATTTATTATATATGAAAATTATATTATTATTCAGTGGCTTCTCCTACTTTTCTTAGTGATATTTAGTGCCAGTTTATCAGAAGTGACTATTTTGTTCTCTTTGACTCGTTGAATGGAAACGGTGCTTATTCGCAAATGTTTTATGTGATATTCCAATTTTGCGCATAAGTTATATTTGAAACTTTGGATGGAAACCCAGCTACTGTGACAAAAGAAATCACACTAAACCACTTATTAATTAAATTTGAATTAATTTAATTAATTTAAAAGCTGCACTACAACAGCTCCGCTACTATCACATTACATAAAAATGCAGGATTGCTACTTTTAATTAATTTTGCTATTAATAAACTCCTCAACATTGTGTATTAATGTAGGATCAAATGTTGTTCCTGGTACTGAAGGGAAAGATGTGTTGAGATGTAGTGTATGTCTTAATGCTCTGTATGAGTCCGCTGACTGGGCTGTATGCTGGCAGGTGGGCGCATTGATCACGGACACCATGATGGAAAAGCCAAACAGGCCTTACATGAGGCTGTGGAAATGGACCGGGCCATTACCCGAGCCGGTCTTCTCACCAGCATATATGACACACTGACAGTTGTCACGGCTGATCACTCTCATGTCTTCAGCTTTGGAGGCTACACACATCGGGGAAACTCAATCTTTGGTAGGTAATGAAAGCTCGAGGCATGTTGGGAGGACTTTAATTACAGAGTATGATGTGATTTCTTGGTGGTTTATGGTCCAGTCTCTGAGCTTTAAATATCTTTTCCTAAGGTTTGGCCCCCATAATGAGTGATATTGACCAGAAGCCCTTCACATCCATTCTCTATGGAAATGGCCCAGGGTTCAAGTTTGTTAACGGTGCTAGAGAGAATGTCTCAACTGTGGACTACGGTAAGTAATTATACAGGCTTATCGCTTCCCGGTTCTGGGTTGGGACCTACTTTTTTTGGGATACTTGGAATGTTGGGATTTAGGTTTAATTGTTCCTGTTTGGCTGTTTCTTGCAATTCTATGGCAACAAATAATGTAAAACTTCCATACTGTAGCATACAGTAAGGGTGGATACAGCTCTGACGGTATGCTTGATGGTTTGAAAGGCTTACAACTCATTTTGCGGAAATGAAAGGGCCTTTTTAGAAATCAAGTGGGAATATAGCATATTGGATTTGTGGATCTGCTTTTCTGAAATGGATTCATTGCAGTACATCAACCCTTGCATTCAGGGCTCTTCAACATTTTTATTTAGTAAAGGACCATTCACTGGATTAAGAGACGGAGAAGACATTTATTCTTGTAGCTAAAAAGAACATTATTTTGTGTAATGCAATGTGTTTGGGGTTTAAGTTTCAAAAAACACATTATTTTCCACATACTGTACATTATTATTTCTCCTCTATGGCCCGCCTTTCTGAAACACGTACATTTTTACAAAGCTCATCGGTCTGAAAAGCGAGGTGTGCTCTGATTGGCCAGCTATCTAGTGCATTGTGATTGGCCGAATACCTCAAGTGTGTGACGGAAATGTCTTTACGCAACTTACCATAATGTGATGCCGTGTCCTGGAGCGATGAGACAAAACCAATAAAAGCCATTACAAAACGAGGCATTTGTTGCATCAAGTGGGGACATAATTACTTATTATAATGACTTATACTGTCTTTTTGCGCATTGTGTTGCATCGCGCCGCATAAATATAAAACAATGTCTGCATTTGTGATAGGAGAAACGACAAACAACAAGCGCTACTTTACACTGCTCAACTTGCGTTCAAATTCTTTAAATATGAAAACATACTTACTGTAACGGGGCTGACGAGACGTGAGACATGCAGATCCATATGCAAGCTTTTATTTAGAAGACCGAGACGTGGTCATGAAACAGGCATGGGCCAGATGAGGGCAAACAGGTATATGTTGGGCAAAACACAAGAATAGTCCTAGAGCTAGCGCAGGTCGACGATCGGCAGACAGAATCAAAAGGGGCAAGACAAAAGGGGTGAATCCAGGGATCCAGGCGAAGATCAGAAACCGAGAAAGTGGCTAAGGCTAAGGCTAAGGCTAAGAAAATGACAAGGGCTCCGTAAAAGTAGCTATCTCTAGGGGAGTGATAAACGCTGAAACAATACCCGGCAGAGGGAAGGGATAAGAGTGAGAGTTATATAGTGAGGGAGTGATATGAAAAAGCTGGGTGAAATCAGTGTCAACAGCTGTGTGCAATCCATGCTGAGTGCAATCAGTGCAATGAATAATGGGATATGTAGTCCGGGGTGATGTGCACTCAGACGGTGTGTAGTGTGAGAGTCAATGCAGGAAAGTTCATGGACCGGATCGTGACACTTTACAGTCTGTGTCAGATAGAAAGCACAGAGTCCTTGCAAAAGTGGAATTGCCCCATTTGTAGAAAAAACTTCTCGGGTTCAGTAAACAGTCCTGCATAAAATGTGCTGCAAACATCTGAATATTTGGGTTTAACTGTCCTGGAACAGTGTTGTAAATACAACTTAACACCTGATTTCTAGTCGTGTCCACTTTTGGAAGGCCAAACAAAGTAGTTTCGCTTTCATAATGAAACACACACGCGTCTCCACGACATGGCGGCGGCAGCAACATTACTACAGCAATAATCAACGTTACGCTTTCTTTCTTTGCGTGAACATCGTTGGGCGGGTGTTATGAAAAATCCTACACAGTCCGTAGACATGTGGGGGCATGTCTTTTTAAACTAGGTATGTTAGTGGGGTTGTGGACGAGTCTTAACTTTTGCAAAGAATATCTCTTTGGGTTTGGGAATTTAGTCTTTGCAACTTTACAGAACTTCTTTATACACCAAGAGCTTGTAACACTCAAAAGAGAAAGGAAAACTTGAAAATGCATCACATGACCCCTTTAAAATAGTTTTATTCAGCAAGGACACAATAATGTGATAAAAAGTAAGAGTAAAGACAATTGTAATGTCACAAAATATTTCTATTTCAAATAATTAAATTAGTCAAAGAATGAATTATAATAGTTTCATGATTTCCATATTAAGCAGCTGTTTTCAACACTAATAATAAGAAATCTTGAGCACCAAAATCAACACATTAAAATGATTTCTGAAGGATCGTGTGACACTCTAAATTGCATGTTAAAATATACTAAAATAGAAGTACTTACAATACAATATTACTGTTTTCTATTGTATATTTGATCAAATAAATGGAGCCTTGGTGAGCATAAGAGATTTCTTTAAGAAACCTTATCGTTCAAAAGTTTGTGATGGTTAAGGTTTGTTCATTTACATTTATATTTGAATTTTGTGTAATACGTTTTAATGGAGAGATTTGTTGAAGACTACATCATTGTGACCCACTGTCCTTATTGAATGGAATCTCTGATGCACTGTCAACTATAGCGTGTAGGCGCCCTGAATGTCAAACTCAGCAGTAGTTGATGATGATAAAGTGCATCTCTCTCCGATCCCACCGCCCATCTTTCTTACGCTTCTTCTATATGTTTGACAAGCCATAGAATTATGGCTATTGTTCTGGCTCGGTCTCTCTCTTCTCTCATTCTCTTCCCCATCACTCTCTCTGGCTTTCTCTGTTTGTCTCATTACTATTCCACAGCATAGGTTTGTCTGTTTTAATTGCTGTTTTCACTGATAGAACACAATCCAAATACAATTAAGTAAAATGCATTGTCATCCCTGCTGCTGACATTGTTCTGTCATTCATTCCCAGGACAAAGAAATAAAAAAAAATAACTGTAGTTATTAGTATTGACAAGCAATATAGACACGAAACTGCTCACTGCTTTCAATTTTGTTTCTTTGTTATTTATTAAGTATTGTTTTATTTAATATTAATTGTAATGAAATTGTAATGTAGCATTATAATTATTCATTTATTTCTCCTTATTATCGAGAAATGCATTCAAGCTACATGCTATTGTTTTAACTGTAATTGTTAACATTCATATTTGTATTTAACTAAAGTAGTGTGTTTTTTACATTTTAATTGAATAATTCGTTTTTAATTCAAATATAAATATTAACACATTAAAAATGGCATTTTGATATCATGACAATTCTTCTTTCTTCTGTCTTCAGAGCATAACAACTATCAGGCGCAGGCTGCTGTTCCCTTGAGCATGGAGACTCATGGCGGTGAAGATGTGGCGATATTCTCCAAAGGTCCCTTGGCTCATCTTCTTCATGGAGTCCAGGAGCAGCATTACATTCCCCACGTCATGGCCTACGCAGCTTGCATTGGCCAAAACAAAAACCACTGCCATACAAACTCCGGTTCCCCTTCTCTCAGTCACATCTCCCCTACGCTGGCCGTTCTTCTCTCAGTTAAATGGCTTCTGTGCTGACCCCTCTTCTCTGGAGCCTCTCTTATCTTATCGTGACTAGATCAGAAACTATCCTAACTGGTTCTCTCAAGTGGAATTTATGATTTTTTATAACGTGATTAGTTTTTAAAGCATTGTTTAACATTGGGACCAATGTGCGGGCATTATGGAGAGCTTGAGGCCAATTTGAGATTTTGTTGCAATAACGAAATTTCAATAAAGTTTTTCTTGCTGGAGTACTGAATAGCAGAATTACTATGATTCAGTACAGCAGCACAAATGTCAGTGTGATACTGTCGTTCTATAAATAATAGTAATAATAAATAACAGAAAAAATTTGGCCAGCAAAAATACTTCCAAAGGATGCCAAAAGTTCACACTTTCTGTGTCACAAGGCAACTCACAGATTGACAGTCTGTCTGAAACAGAGAATGCAAGTGGAAAGAATGAAAATCAGAGGATCGGAACCAATTGTTGTATAACAAGCTCACACTACACCATTTTAGCTCTGAGATTTTGTGACTTCTGTCAAGTCACATGAGCATTTTCACTGATCTCTTGTGAAGTTTTTTATCTGCTATGCATCAGTAAAAAGATACTACACTACTGTTCAAAATTTTGGGATCAGTAAGGTTTTTATTTTAAGAAATTGGTACTTTTATTTAGCAAGGACACATTTCATTTATTAAAAGTGACAGAAACTTTGTTCACAAAGTGACTTTCTGTTCATTAAAGAATCCTGAAACTATGATCATGGTTTCCACACATATATTAAGCAGAACAGCTGTTTTTAACATTGATAAAAATAAGAAATGTTTCTTGAGCAGCAAATCAGCGTATTAGAATGATTTCTGAAGGATCATGTGACACTGAAGACTGGAGTAATGGCTGCTGAAACTTCAGCTTTGCATCACAGGAATAAATTACATTTTATGTATTAAAACAGGAAAGAGTTATTTTAAAATGTATCAATATTATGATTTCAATGTATTTTTATATAAATAAATGCAGAATAAATGCAGCCTTGCTGATCAAAAGAGGCTTTCAAAATAAAAAAAATAAAAAAACTTACTGGCCCCAAACTTTTGAATGGTAATATACTGTATATTAGCAGCAGATGATTTCTAGAGAATTAAAAAATAAAGTATGTTTATAAGATAATTACAATGCAATGCTTTTCTGATTATGAGTGCTTTGGACAATGAGTTTGAAATTTGTGTTGTGTGAGCTTGGCCTTTTTAGTTACCTTGTATTTTTCCCCAAAAAATATAAACAAAGCGATAATTAAATGACGAGAAATAAACAAAGAAGACAGTTTGTGCTTATTAGAGAATAATTTTGTGACATATCATCAGGACTAACACAAAAATTACTCTACTTATAAGGATATAAGGATTCACGCATTTTTCTATTTTGTTCCTACATTTGAAATCAAATACAATCTACCTCACTAACATGTAATGCCTTAAGTGCATTGCATTCCCCTGTGAAGACCAGTTCAAAATTCCAATCAAAGCAAGTCACAAATTTAAAGCAACCATTACTATTTTAATTGTTACTTTTCCAGAAGGACAGTTTTCTTTTACTAGTCAAGCCATGTTTGCAACCCTTGTATGCAAAGTAAAAATGTACATTAATGTTTGATTTGGAAATGCTTGATTCAGATTATATTGATTTATCTGCAACATAACTGTATCTGTAACCTGTTTGAACATCAGACCAAATGTGGTGTGTGTTTTTGAAATACTGTTTATCTACCGTGTTTTCACATTATTGAATGCAGAATCTGAATGATAGTTGTGCAATTGTTGTTTGTTTATAACTTCTGTGAGTCTCTATGAATGTAGGCAATTCATGAATAAGGGGGAAAATATGGATCTAAAGTAAATTACCGTTTATTTTCCTTGGCTATTCACTTGTACCCAAATCCAAACATTCCATTATAGCAGACATTGCAAGTCATTAAAAAAATGCAAACAATAAAGAACACAATAAAGAAAAAAACGTGTAGGGAGGAACATTTTGTATGTGTCAATTTGTTTTAGGTGGCTTTCATTCACTGTTGTGGTTTTAGTGAAATGCACAGAGCTCAGCCACAGTAAATGGAACTCAGTGAGCAATATGGAAAAATAATATGACAAACATTGACATTTAGACATGAGGATCTATGCTGATGGCTTAAAAAAGCTACCGTCATCAAATTTGAAAGACTTAAAGGATATTTAATGACACGTCGTGACCACTGTGCTCAAATGCATTTCCATAAAGCACACAATTATGCAGCATTGCGAGAAATTTCTATAAAACAAGTGAGCGCCACCAGCTTGCACTAATCTGTCCTGCAGTGTGATTTAGAGATTATAACTCACACATTGTATTTTCTCATTTATGTCCTAGTGTGTGACAAACCAGCCAAACTCTCTCTGTCAGCCTGCTGCTTTAATGAGGGAATGTGATATTTGTATTTGATGTCACCTGAGAGACCACCTCTATGGAAATGAGTCCCAAACTCATCTTCTTTTAGCTTCTTTGACCTCTGTCGGTGTCCCAGTCGGGTGGTAGCTTCTTTGACCTCTGTCGGTGTCCCAGTCGGGTGGTCTTTATCATCATGTTGCCATTTTGCATTACACGACAATTTGCCAAAGCTTCCCACCCCCTTCTCCAAGGCTAGGGGTTTCTATATG
This sequence comes from Sinocyclocheilus anophthalmus, assembly GCA_018155175.1. Classification (NCBI taxonomy): domain Eukaryota; kingdom Metazoa; phylum Chordata; class Actinopteri; order Cypriniformes; family Cyprinidae; genus Sinocyclocheilus; species Sinocyclocheilus anophthalmus. The sequence goes on from JADLZN010006369.1 coordinate 164,993, forward strand.
CGCAATCTAGATCTGCCTATATTACCCTGGCATTCAAATGCCAGAGCTGTTAATTTCAGCTAGTGTCCTTCTGGCCTTCAAATGTGTTGATAAAGTATAAAGCATTGGGGGAAGTGTGGCAGCTGCTGTATCCTGCACTGTGCTAAATTGAGATTTTAATGAACAGGGTACAGACTACAGAATAGAGCCTGAGACGAAAATGTTTTTCCTTCTTTTTCAGCAAATGGTCAGTGAAAAAGGTGCTTAAGCCTGAGATACCTCAGTGGGACATACAAATTATTAGCTGTAAATATCTAATCAGCCAATCGCATGGCTGCAACTCATTTAGTAACACGTAGACAAGGTGAAGATGATCTGCTGAAGTCCAAACTTAGCATGAGAATAAGGAACAAAGATGATTTAAGTGACTTTGAACAAGGCATGTTTGTTAGTGCCACGGGCGGGACTAAATATTTCAGTTCTGTGGGAATAATGTCTCCAAGGGGAATGGCCAGACTGATTCAAGCTAATTGAAAGGCAGCAGTAACTCAAATAAACCGAGGTGTGCAGAAGAGCATCTCTGAAAGCACAACACATCCAACCTTGAAGCAGGAGACCACACTGAGTGCCACTCCTGTCAGCTCAGAACAGGAAACTGAGGCTGCAGTTCACACTGCCTCACCAAAACTGGACAAATGAAGTTTGGAAAAAGGTTGTCTGGTCTGATGAGTTCTGATTTCTACTGTGACATTTGTTTCCTATTTGTTTATGGTGTGTTTGACTTTATGCGGTGCTCCAGAGACTGACCTGCATTGGAGGACTATATGCCCCAAGCTCTAAAGGCCATTGAGCTTGGTTCACCACGGACTCTACTGGCCATGGCTGTCGTTGTCCTTGTGCTCCAAGTCTCGTGGTCACAAGTACACTGGTCCTGAAGGTCATTCCACAGTCCATGGCCCTCTTGATAATGACCACTGATAACCTGTCCATTTGGGCTGCACACACTTCTCCAGAGGCAGCAGAGTCCACTACAACTCTGCTCTCTTGAGTTTTGGTCAAACTCAGTTGCACCAAATCTACCATAACCATAGCAAATGAAGTTTAGCTTGGAGACTACTAAAATTCCCCACTCTAGTGAAGATTTGGACTAATGATTTGGTAGCAAAATCTTATATGTTTGTATGAGTGCATGCTTCTGAATTTACAGATGCTCATGCCCCCTTAATGAGTGCTGGCGCCCCACAGGTTGAAATCTCCTGCTCCATGTCACTGCAACAGAAGCTGTCCATGAACTTCCTGTGTTCCCTGACGCAGCTACAGAGGCTGTCCACACCTGCTGAGACATGGCCTTAGTGGCTGTCCACACCTGCTTAGTCACGCCTGTTCTGTCACGACCATGGAGGTGGTCAATACCTGCTCAGTCACAGTCACGGAGGCCATCTACACCTGCTCAGTCATGGCCACGGAAGCAGTCCACACTTTCTCTGTCATGGCCACACAGGTTGTCAACACCTGCTTAGTCATGGCCCCAGAGGCCACCCAAGCCTGCTCAGTAACACCCAGGAAGGTGCTCCATGTTTCTGCTTTGCCATGGTGGTCTATCGCTTTGTTGCTGTGGTCTTCTATAGTGCCATGATGTACTGTTCCATAGTTTCTATCTGAGTGGTCTCCATCTTCACCATGGCCACCTGATCCTTTATGGTCTTGTCATCTGCTTCACGGTCTAGGTCGTCCTCAACAAGCACAGTTCAGGCCTGCAACTATGCCATGATCCAGACATGCTTCCGCTGCATGGCCCATGTCCGCCACCATGCCATGATCATTGTTTTTGTCAACAAATGTTTAGTGAAAAAGGTGTTTAACCTTGATATAAACCTCAGGGGGGTCATATGCATTATTTTGCAATTTTTAATCCAGATTACAAACATTAGTGACACATCAAATAGGCTACAGTTTAAAACCAACCAACCCCCCCAAAAGACAAAACATTGCTATAAAAACTATGCCAAATACTGGGAACAGTTAAGCTTTAGGCTAAATATTGAGAGGTTTGGTAGCTCATTTGGGACCAAATGTTGATGTACTGTATATACTGGGTTCATTTTGTTAGATAATGATCATATCTAACTGTTCTCAAAACAGAACATATGGGATTTTGCCTAATTCTTTTTTTTTTTTAAAGGCGCAAGACACCAAAGTGTACAATATTCGCAGGATAGTGCCAGTTACAGATGACCCTGAAGAGAATTTGATCATATCTTTAAAGCCTCTTTGGAGCTGCTGTGATTGACAAAGAGAATCCATCAGAGGAAGTCTTTATCTGTGAGAGCCGGGAATGAGGGCACTGTCTGACAACTGGCAAGCACGTGGCACCATCGCAACTTTATCTGCCTCTCGTTTCCTCTCTCCTATGCTCATTTTTAATGCATCCTTCTTCTCTCTATCCTCCTCTTCTAAAAGGATCCAGTGTGAAAGACCGTGTCCTCTGCAGAGCTGATCTCGTTATTGGTCTTCTTGAAAGGCCTGGCATAAGGCATGCTTAACCGGGCTGAATAATGGAGGGGAAGGGGCTTTGGATGGACTCTTGCTCTTTCAGATCCAACCCAGAGATCAGGGCCAAGCTGACAGCCTCTGGCTGCCCTCATAAAGGGAGCGCTGAGGCTGCAACAAGATAGTAATGCTCCCTTTTTCCAAACTCATATCCTTCCCCTATCGCTCTCTCACCCTGACCTCTTACACAAGACTTAAACAAAACAAGCACACACAGCCTTCAGAAGCAATCATAAAGTGACAATACATTTAGAACAATGCATCTACTATTTTTAGATCAGTCAACATATTTGATTAAATGTGAGCTTTATTGTGGCTTAGCAACCAAACATATTAATTTTGTGTGCATACATCAGAGAAACTTACGTAATATACTGCCAACAGGTGATTTAGTCCATTTTTGATTGTTTTAGCTGATGTCCTGGTACAAGGAGTGGTGTCGGATCCAGCAGGTTTGTGGTTGAGCTGAGAGGTCATGAAACACATTTATTAGAAAAAGGGCTTTTAGGTGCATTGACAAAGCATTAGTACTGTATACACCGGTTGTGAGTTTCCCCATAACTTATAAGCCAAATATATACAGTGTAAGCTTTTTTCCATTTTCTAATATCTTTGTCCTCACCCAAAAGCAAATTTAGAAAAGTGGACAATAAAAAGTAAAAGTGGATGGAACACATGAGCATATATTAAAAAAATTGCATCATTGCTTTTAATGAACAAGCAATATAGCAATAAAAAACATTATTATTAATCTAATAATTGCATTATTAATAACAACAACAATAATAATAACAATAACAATAACAATACATAATGAATTTATAATACTTGATAATTTTTATAATCAATAATACATATGTGTGTGCGTGTGTGTGTGTGTGTGTAGATAGTTTTTTAAAAAACTTTTATATAAATTTTTCATTAAACAAACACAAAACTAAAAACATAAATCATAAAAACATCCGGCTTGTCCCAACACAAATTAAGCCCTGGATTTGTGAAATGTGACTGACTGATGATATGGGTTTGTTCAACACATCAACACAAACCAGAACATAATCCTCTGCAACTACTGCAAGATGCAGTCCAATAACATGTCCATGACTGTCAAACATGTGCGAACACGCTTACTTCAGATATTACAAAACTGTTCTCCAGAAAAGGTTGAGGTCATTGCAGTAAGTAAATCCCTCGAATAATGACTGTACACTGGAACATTTTAGTGAAAAGGCTTTAAGACTATTTTGTCTGATATCCAAGAGCCTTTGGCATTGAATATCATCCATTCTCACTCACATCATTTTCTTTTATACAGGCAGAATAACAAATTCCGACTTTCTGCAAAGCCTCGGGGGCGATTTTTACCTCAGTCTTTAAATTAATTGAGGAGCGGAAAAGTTCTGCTTGGCCTCCTCCACATATTGCTTTGGTTTGTTCTTTATAGGAGCCCTGCATAATGAGAATAATGAGAAGAAATAGCCACAAATGAGTCTACAGATGAAAAGACATCAAATTAATTCAGCTGTCCAGTTCAGCTCATTCTAAAGACACCACATTGAGAGGATTTTTTCTTAAGAAAATGCAATTAAAAGGCTGCTTTATTTATTTGGGTTTGTCGGTTTATGTAATACATCATTTTTCAGGTACATGCTGATGGGGCTGAGCTGGAAACTTTTTCTTTGATAAATATATTCAACCATGCGTGTTTACATTTTTGCACAATTATGCAACCACTGAATGTTTCTATTTACAAGCACAGTTTGCATTCAGTGTTAACGCTGAAATAACACTTTATTTGCAGAGAAATGACATCTTTGACCATTACAGTTTTTACACCAAGATTGGATTTCCTGTCCCAGTTTAGACTCCAAGACAGTATATTCTGTTTTCTGTTCCTCCCAAAACCTATTATCCCCAAACCCTGATCCTTCATGGCCTCTTCTTGCTTTTGCACCAAAAGCCTCCAGCTCATAATGGTCATGACTTTTGAAAGATGTGCGAGTAAATCCGTACTTCAGACTGGAAGTTTTGGTTTTACTGTTATTTGATTTAGCGTGAAATACATCTTGAGTTTCGTCAGACAGAGCCAGGGTCAAACACTGTCAGTGTTTACTGAACATTCATTGTCCTTTGTTAAAGTTTCCTGTGCTGGTAGAACTTGCATTTGTGACAATCAAACAGAGCAGTGGAAAATTACAGTACAGCTGTTTGCCATTGGCATACTATGTAAATTGTTTGTGTAACAAGTTAACATTTGCCATTAAGAGAAAGACTTTTTGGTTTGTATTTCAGTGTTTATTGCACATTTTTCTCTGTTTTTTAGCTTGTGAATTATGAATGCTCAAACACAAGGAATGCATTGAGGTCTTTGTTTGAAAATATTTAGCCATCTCTTTCTCAATCCCTCTCTTTTAACCCTTTAACAGTCATCTCAGCCATTTGGTAGATCACATTTTGAGCCATGATATTATGTTTAAATAATTTTGGTTTGTTTTTAAATTTGCTAGTTAAATTAGCGGATTTGCTATTTTTTATTGTGTACTAAACAGACTATGTTGGATTATTAATTTTTTATTATTTTAAAAAAGTAAAACAATAACAATAACATTATTAGAATTTATAATTTTTCAGTTCTGCATCATTAAACAGATGAGCATGTCTTTTTTACTTTCACCTATTTTTATGGGAATGTCTGGATGTGCCCAATAAGGGGTTAAGTGAGATGATTTGTTTTGGATGAGACAACTCAATTCAATTATGTTCATCAGAGACAAAGGAAGGCATTAATAGTAAAAACAGGTTACATGCAGACTGATAAAATCAAGGGAGAGATAAAAAGACAGCAAAAGAGACTAAAAGGAACCAGGGTTTGCAGTAAAAGGACCACCAGACACTCTACAGCACCCTGGCGTGACTGAAAACAAATGTTCAAAAACAGAGTGGGGTATATACGTTCATTAGTCTCTCCCACAGTTCTCCAGTAACAGTAACAGTTCCACTGAGACTTATACAGGACATTCATTTAATTCTTTTACAAACATTTTACATGCAGTAGACAGTTCTGGGAAATAAAAACTAAACACAAATTACGTCAGAGTGAAATCTTTGGTTTAGACTAAGACATCATTGTATTGTTTGTAGTGACCATAATATTTAGATCTGGGGCCTCATTTATAAAGCATGCATCGCTCAGATTTGATTTTAGAGTGTGCATACACTAAAACCCACGTCAACACTCATATCTGTAAAAACTGCCTTTGACGTGGAAAAGTGCTTAGCATCATGTCAGGGTCTGAGCAGACGTACATACTTTTTCTTGTCGGAGTACTGCAGGTTTTTGGAAATGTAGGCTGTTGTTGCAGCTCACTGTTCTAAATAAAGAATTTTGATGATGACTGTGATATTTTTATATTTTATACCATGATTAGGATTTCGTTACCAGTCAGAGAGCTGAAACGATTCGCAAAAGTTCCAGGTCATTTCATATTTGAATGTTTTCACCCCCAAGCTCTTAATGCATAGTTATTCCATCTGGAGCATCAGTGAGCATTTGAACCTTCTGTAATAGTTGCATATGAGCAGGGGCATAGACATAATAAATACCTAGACGCCTCATTGGCCGCTCGACCGCACGTCAACATCGCTGCCATATTGGTGAAGGCAACTCTCATATCGGGACAGGTGAAAACATACCTGACTCGTCGGCAGCTTGGGCATCTACAAATAATACACAATAATAAAAACAGATCTCGGGGTATTATCTTTCACAGGTAAGACTGAACAGTTGTTTGGTCATTTTTAGCTTTATGTTGACAGCTTAATTAGCCACCAGTGTCAGACTTTTAATAGCTAGCGATATCATTAGTAAGCTGTGAAAGCTGAGACTTTATATAAAATCAAAGTTTAAATTAATTCTTAAGTTTTAACTTTATATTGTAGTTTATATCATAAAGTAAATTGTGTTATGAGCACAATATGTAACTTCATTTCATTTAATGTACATTCAAATTACAAAACATGTACAGGTATATGTCACAGTTATGCTACATTAACATTAGAATTGTAAACCGAAAAAATCAATCAAATCAACAAGTGAGACAAGTGTGAGTTTTCACAATTTCTTACGAAAATTAATAATTTTCCCAACCCAACTAAATAACTGGAGGCGCGTTAGTTAGTTACTCCATTAGTCACAAACCTCTGAAATCGGTTGAATAAATTAAAACGTTATCTTGTTTTTTATCCAGACAAAAACGCAGCTCCCCCGTTTACCTCCATTTATTTTTAAGGCAGTCTTGCCTTCACAAATATGGCGGACGCGTTGACATATCGCAGCAACGGCTCAAAGCGGCCAATGAGGCGTCTAGGTATTTATTATGTCTATATGAGTCCCTCATTTGTCCTCAGAGTGAAACGATGGATCTCTAAATCATACAGTCATTTTTGGAAAGGCTTCAAATAGACAAAAATTCTAGAAAACCAAATAATTGTGGTACCTAGGATTTTTTCTGAAGAACAGCAGGCAGTTTAACTGTTCAGGACAAAGGGACTCATGAACAACTATCACTGAACAAACAAACAAAAAAACACAGATGTGGATAATTTATGTAAGCACACAGTATTAAGAATGTAAACTTTTGAACGGGGCTATTTTTATAAATGTAACTATTATTTTCTCTTGTAGACCATATGCAAACATCTTTTATGTGAAATATCTTATTCAGGTCAGTACTAAATAAACAATAACATTCATTTTGTATGATCCCTCTAATTTTGTAGATTCTGAAAGGGGGATGTAAACTTTTGACCTCAACTGTGGCAAGGAACTATGTAATGTAGGAACCGCAGGATAATATAGGCCTACCTCCACCCAGTTGTTATCACAGTGTAAAGTCCGACAGGTTTATCAGCAGCCTAACGCGAAGTATCACACTCATCTCCACTGACAGATTCTTCACTTCTATTGGTTGTCGCTCACGAAATTTGCTGTTCACTTGCAAAAAGTTAAACAATTCTAATCTGCGTTTGCGCTGCCGCTGACCCAAAGAGAGCAGTAGTTGTAGGTATGAAACAGCTTCACAAACTTTTTTTGTATCGCTATTTCTGTTACAAACATTCAAATAATCACAGAAGTACTGGGATAAAAGTAGGCCTATACAGTCCCGGCGCCAGAACATTTTAGCAGGGGGGGCTATCCCTTCTGCCCGGGGGGGCACATAGCGTGAGTGTCAGTGGGCGTTTGGTATCGATATAATTTAATTTAGCCTATAAAAAAAAGTGATTAGTATTACTAATCATCGTCACTATTCGCAAAGAAGAAAAATGTATTATGATTTTGCACTGGCCCGATGCACATCAGAACTGCTTCAAACTTTACGCAAACATTTTTTTAAGTCACGATTAAAATAAGATGACGTTATAAACAAATTACGCATTCTATAATAAATAAAATAACACCAACCTGCTAGAACAGCTGGAGTCTGCGGCACTTACTCTCGTTGAACCTTCTCAGTAGAGTATCTTTCCATTCATCCCGAAATTTTCTTGTCAAGTCTCTTTCAAATGCCAGTTGCACTAAATGGGCCTTTCACTGATGTAGCATGCTCCTTTGTTTGTCCGTGAACACATTTTTCAGAGTAGAAAATGAGTTTTCGCATGTAGCTGTAAAGCTCCAAATGTCAGCGCACATTTCATTGCAGCGTGTACACTAGGCATAGCTTCAAGCGTGGTATGATGCTCCTGGAGCATTTGTTTAAGTGTTAATTTGTCGCCACTAGAAATCGATCTAGCCAGTACTTTATGCAGGAATTGTCGGGCCACAACAAATTCTGAATGAATCACTTCCGAATTAGTTAAGTTCATCATATCTTGTACGAGTTGCGCATCAAAGAAAGTGCTGCCATACTGTGGATCAAAAGCTGAAAGAGCTTCAATTAACTTGCTATTTCTTTCTCCGAAACGCTCTGAGATTTCTGCAAGCACTGCGTCCAAAGTACTGTAGTATAATCGTCTGAGCTCTTCTTGATTTCCCAAATCACCTTGAGCCTGGCCAATGCTTTCCTCCAGCAGATATTCTTGAAGGCTTTTGTTGATGGTCCGCTTTCGTTTGGGAGGTCTTGGCATTTCAGTGTCGTCGGCCTTCTCCCACAGCTCTAAGAAGTCAGATTCACTGCGCAATTTCGTAAGACATTCTGAAGCACATGTAACTAATTTGACTGCACTTAGAAGGTCCATGTCCTCTGACTGCATCAGTTTGTTTGGAGCATCAAGCAGCTGTAGAATCTTATACACCATGTGGGCAATGAACTTGAAGCTAGTCTCTGATACTTCCCTAATCAGGCCAGCTGCTTCCATGCGCACCTCCATCTCGTATCTGCGGATTCCATTGATCTCGGCTAACAACTCAGTAATGTCTTGAAAAGAATTCAGAATTGTTTTGACCGTTTGAAGATGCCCTGTCCATCGCTGTTCAAGTAATCTCTTAAGCTGCTGCCCTCTGTACATAGACAGCAACGGTTGGCTTCTTTATGAATTTATAAAGCAAGTTGCACACATTAAAGAAGTCTTCAACCGCAGGCTCTGTGGATATTGCATGAACTACCACAAGATGGAGCTGATGATTGAAGCAATGCACGTACGGAATCACTCTTCCTAATTTGTCCTGCAAAATTTTCTTTTCTTTTCTTTTTCCAGACATGAGAGAGGCCCCGTCATACACCTGGCTCAATATTTTAGAAGTACTGAGCCCATTTTTTTCAAGCTCTGTAATTATTGTGTTGGTCAGGGTCTGGGCATCCCCTTTTTCAGTTGTTGTCATGGAAAGAAGTCGCTCTGTGAATTGATAACTGTCCTTAACAAAGCGAACGATTATGGAAATATTTTCCATTCCAGTTGGGTCACGTGTGCCATCTACTTTGATTGTGTACCACGAGTCTGCAACTTCTCGAACTATTTCTTCAGTCACCAGACTGCTCATGTTTGCAATGACGTCATTTTGAATTTCGTGAGAACTGTACGTTGCATTGCGTGGTATTGTCTTCATAACACTCCTTAACTCTGGGTCTTTTCGGAGGGTATATTCGAATAATGAAAGGAAAAGTTCACTTCCATCCTCTGTTAGACAATCAAAAGCATCTGTGCTTCCCCTTAGCGGCAAATGATTCACAACAAGAAATTCAATCATGTCCACTACAGAGGAGAGGTAGTAGCGATTCCTAGCTAATTGGTTACTGTTAACCATAGTGGAAATTTCAAGTCCATTTTCAGCCCGTTTTTCTCTGTCTTTCCAGAGTGCCATGCTTGTAATGTGTTCTTTCGACGCTGCATGTTTGTTAAGGCCTTTTCCCGCCTCTACAGCGTGTTTCCAATCACTGAAGCCCCTTACAGTGAAAGCTGAGTCAGATGAAGAAATTAAGTATTTCCTGCATGGAAAACAAAATGCAGCATCTGCTTCCACGGAGTATTCCAACCACTCCCGTGACGTATACCAGGACGCAACAAATGATCGATGCTGGTTGTAGCAAAGGCAAAGAGGAAAACGTCTTAACTTAACCTGATTCGGTTTATCCTCACCAAGGTTGAAAGGCACTCTTGGCGGTCCAGGCGTGCATGAGCTGGAGCACGAGGGCAGAGGGTCAATCGGTTGCTGTTGGATGCTTGCAATTGCACGGTCGCATTTGGCAAACTATGGGATCGATTTATCATATATTTTCGTATATCCATTTTTATACTGCCTTATGGTAATCTATCTAGCCATCATTGATGAATCACACAATTGTAAGAAGCTCCCTGATAGGCTAGCGTTACTAGGAGACAAATCTCCGCCTACCACCAGTCTGACGGTCATGTCAGATTTTTGCCTGATATTTTTTTAGTGGTTATGGTATGATTAAAACTCGATTCAATTTAAAATTAGTAACGTTTTGTTTTTAAATAACACATCACATTTTATGTCACATTGTACTTGTTTAATTACGTTTTTACATTCTCTTCTGCCAGGCTTGGCGGCCGGGCCTGGGCCTATATATTGGATATAACCACTGTGTCTATGGCAAGCTAAAAATGAAAATCCATCATCACCTTTTTTAAAGTGAGGCTCCCAAATAAAGATTGCATCCATTACTCCTAACGCCAGCATGTGGCTACAATGACATAAAAAAGAGTTTTCTCAAAAATGCTGTTCATTTCAGGATGAATCAGGAATGTAGTTTTTCATCTGATTTTTTTTTTAACATTAGGGTTAGGCTGACATCCTGTCTCTGTATTAACATACTATATAAAACTAACACTACCTGTATTTTTTATATTGGATTAACAGACAAGCTGTAAATGATAATCTATTTATTAGAGCTATAATATAATATAAATAATATAATATAATATAACTATTGCGTTATAAGGTTTTTATACTTAAAATAGGTCCATATTGCATTCATTTGCATTGCTTCATTGGGGTTATTTTGACTCATAATAAATCTGTTTTCACTGTTTCCACCTGTCCTCTCCAGTCAGAATGGGATGTAGATCTGCTGAATTATTTCTGTTTAACTTAGCCCTTCAAAAAGCCCACTCTGTATAATATTAGTTACCACATACTCATGAAAAGTGTCATGACTCATAGCAACAGTCAGAAGTCAAGATGAAGACTGAGTCTACTCTGTATTTACACAAGCATCGTTCTCTCAGCCTTCAGTGTAAGCCCATAACAGCTGCAAGCACTCACTCCACTGAGACTGAAGCTGACTACCATCCCCCCAAATGCTATATGAAATGGTGCCAAGTCTTTCTCTCCTTACCAAATTATACAAAAATAACCTGGGGGCTTGGACGTTACATTACAAAGTGTGGCCAAAAGATCATATAACATCCAAGGCAGATCAGGTTTTTTTTTTGTTACAACAACTAGTCCTACACAGTTAACTCATTAACAAAGAATAATTTTTGTGTTTGTGACAATACATGATCATTACATTTTTGGTCATATATCAAAGCCAAGAATTCTGTCACATTTATAAATTTGAACTGCAAGCTCAATGTACAAGTTTGGAACCATTTGGGCGAGGGAAGACATGACATTTAAAATATGATCTTCTTATTAAATTGCATTTATCTACAGCATAAAATATTATTATGAAGATGGAAGGTTCCTGATAAGTGAATGGCTGCGGGTGGTGTAGATCAATGCTCTGTCTTGTACGCACAAATGTTGACATGATTAGGTGGAGCAGATGAGACATTTCTCATTTATGATATAAAATACTCATCTGGAAGGCTGACACATAAAACCAGATCAAAATCTCTCAAAGTGCCTGTTGCAGAGTCCGGGTTTGCATCATCTCTGCATCACAACATTCCTTAAACAACAATGATGCCTGACGTAAATGCTGTTTTTCATCAGTTGACAGTTACCGTGAATGCATGACAAACAGCCTCTCTGATTAATGTTGACTGTCTTTGTTGCGTCCAATTGCATCCAACATCCAATTAACCTGGCTGGTGAACCTGAATGATGCCCATTGAATGACTGCTACACAGGATAATGTACCCAATTGAGGAGGACATTAGGCCAGACTTCATTATAGTATCTTTGTCCAAGAGCATTAGGTTACTCTTCTTGTTACTGTTCAGTCATTATGAAATTTCAGTGCAATGTTAATGTATTCGCATGAATTAACTAGTACAATATGCAATTCACTGCAGTTTTTCTGCAAGTGAATACTAGAGGCATTATAATGGAAACAACTTTTACTCCTTTTTTTAATTTAATTAATTTTTTTTTAATTTAATTAAAGAGGCTTATTTTCACACGGTTCCTTGCAAAATACTATGTTATGAACTCAAAACACTTTTATCATAATGTATAATTTGTAAACTAATGCATTTTGACGTTTGCATTGCTTAACCAGCACCATGTGCCTTTCTCATATAATCAACTTTCTTGGTAGCTCACCTGGTACAGCACTGCATTTGTGATGCACAGTGCTTGGGTATGTGTCCCGATAAACATTAAAAGAGCTCAGACATGTAGAAGCAAGCTAAAATAGCATGCTTGCTTCAGTGAATGTGCTTTTATTTCTGATCTGCTTTTGTTAACACTGTCAGTTAGGTTTAGTGCATTTTAAACTCAGTAGAGCGTTAACCTTTTATCACCACTCACCGGACATTTTCTCAACTTGCACCATTATTTACAACAATCGGCCCAGATCATTATCTGTTATGTGTAAGATTTTACATGGTGTAGCTCATATGAATATAGTAATTATTAAACTTTGTGGTTTGGAGGGATTGTTCCAACCTGGGTTGGATTGTTCTTTTATGCTGGTTTTACGGAGGGTAATTTTACCCCAATATCATAAGGCAAAAATAATGCAAATGTGAAATGGATTGTCATAACATTTTTTTATACTCCCTGGCCATAACCATTGCTTATGCATCCCTATAGGTACTGAAGTCACTCTGAAGAGACTCCATCTAGTCTCCCTGTATAGTAATCAAAGCCTTTTTTTAGAGATGACCAGCACAGAGATATCTTTTAGTTCACAGCTAAGAAACGATTGCCATGTTGCATATAACATCAACAGTATTCCCTCTACATCGTGCTGAACACTCCATTCAATTTCCCTCAGGTTAGCTTTTCTATTTTCTTCATTAAAAGGTTGCTATAAAGTTTAAAGTATAAAGTACTCTATTGCTGGTCATTGAGTTCTACCAAAATTATCTTAATACTAATCCTGTAACATTTCAATTTCTGTTATCAGGGGGCGGTGGTGAGCAGTTTGAGACAGAGGGGTATGTGTACTAGTTTCTGAACATCTCAGTTTGTTTCATTCTTGAAGGGTTCCTTGCCAGTGGAAATAACTGACCAAACTGAGGTAACACAGCACAGATGAAAAATGCAATAAATCATCAGCATAGTCATAAGGCATCAATCAATCATGCCTTGTCATTGTTTTCATAATCAACTCAGTAAAACTCCCACATGGCAATATTCACATTTCTATTCTTGATAACCTACATTTAAACAATTTAAATTAATTTAAAACATTTTAATGATGAATCTGCCTGTTTATTGTCATTTGTCACTAACTAGAGTAGTTGTGTTGGGGGGTCAGCAAATTAAAATGTTTTTTTTTTTTTGAAAGGCAAGGCAGAGGCCAAAATAATTCAAAGTGGCTTTACACTTTTTCCAAGCATTCACGTACAGTGAATATAATTAGGCTACAGTAGATCATGTATCATTGTCCATTTGATCCAAATATGTGTATTATTAATTTTTTTATTCACTAATTAAATGTGTAATGCTGAAAAAATCGGTTGGCTCCTGTAGGCTATGTATGTAGACCAACAGTGAATATTTACAGATATTTTAATCCGTAGTGCAGATCATCTGATATCTTAATGTGATGGTTATATTTAAATTCACACACACAAAAACAACAACTAAATTATTGAAGTTTCGAGTGTCGGTTTAAACATTTCGCAGTATATCCTCCTTCCCCTACTGGATGCATCAGGAACAACAGGGGCGTAAATCTGCCTGGGCCATGAAACTGTCTGGGCCATATACAGTATATCTGCCTGCTCCAGGTCTGCAGCCTCCCCATAATAGCAACAAAAGGCCAGATTCATGTTCGCCTGTTTCGGATAAAACTGAACACGCTTTTAGCATCACACACTGGACATTTAGCAGAAATGTCACCATAGACATGTTTTTGCAATGAGACTTAAGATATTTTGAGAAACATTAGGATTCAAATAACCCTGGATCAAACAAGTCATACATGTTTGGAACAACACGTGGGTGAGTAAATGATTACAGCATTTTTGTTTTTGGGGGGACTATCCCTTTAACATTATGAAGTAAGTGCTGATGACAAACTATACAAACCTATAGCTACCAGGAGGTTACTGAGAGGTCAGTGCGTATGAGGACCAAATGAAACTGAAGTGTGATGATTCAGAACCACTTCATACAACCTCCACCTTCATTCTCATCATCAGTCAGTAAATTCAGACCAAGAACAATTTTGATGAAATCCTTGCTTAACCTCGAAATGTCTTTCATCAGATGCCTCAGACAATCCAAGGACATTCTCTCTCAGTGACTCTATATGCCCGGCTATGGCATATGCCTTCAAATAGTCCCTCGGTAAATCAGGTCGATAATTAACAGCCTCTAATCCCCTCTCCACTACCATACTCTTCCATCTGCCCATGAAATGGGATTATAAGTGGAACTCCAGAGAGCTACCCAACCGGCAGCTTACTGCCAGGGACCCTGGGTGGAATTGCTATACTTCGCACTGATTTCTGAAAGCCCAAGCCCAGACGATTCAAAGATACATTTTTAAAGCTTAAAAAAGAAACACAGTCCTTCCAAACAAACAATGTCCCCCCTTATATTTATTTTGGACAATAATCAGAATGCCGTAGGGTCCCGTCAACCTTCCAACAGCCAGTCAAACAAAGCTTTAGTTTAGGCTGGGTGAGGGTTCCTCTATCCACATAGGAAATGGGTTGTCACAATGTGAGCAGCTTCTGTGTTTCGTGTAGCCATTTAGTGTCTGGAATGTTGTTGAATGTTGTTCAGTATGTAGACTAGACTGTAATATTTTGGAGGACAAACTCTGTAACTTGTTCAAATAGCTGTTTATACATTATGTTCTTTCCTCAGCAGGCACATTAATAGAATCTTGCCACTTTTCCCCCCGTTTGATATTTACAAAGAGTAGGCCTGGCAGAAAATAAGGGTCAATTCGGTTCAGCAATAGCCTATAACAGTTTGTGCTACACTGTCACACAAACACAAAACAACACAACACAACACAGATAAACGCAACACAACAGACTGTATACAGTGAATATACTAAATTAAACTATACTACAGTGAGCACAGATAGAAACATAGATATTAATTTTATTTATATAATAATAATACGTTTAGCTTTTATTTCTTACTTTTAAACTTTAAGGTGCCTGGTTATCAAAGCACATGTGATCCAAGTTGGCCATTACGCTTCTCCAAATGGCAGAGACATGGACCCTGGTATCTCCAAATAATAAACCATCTCTGGTACCGCTATGTGAGCGGAATGTTAGAACCAATGAGATTTCACCATATGTGGGCCGATGAGAAAAGATGAAAAAAACAAAAAACACTGGCACCTTTTTCAAACGCGTAAATAGTGTTACCCATTTCATCTCAAAAAATATACTGAAGGGTTTGCGTGGGAGGGGATGAATACATCAATCTACTAAACAGCAGTAAAAAAAATCTCCTCACACAAAAAGTTCAATATGAAGGACTAAACCAATACAACGTGGCAAAGACAGCACAGCAAAAGCAGATGAGAATAAACGAGTAACAGCAACAGAAATAACAGAAGCCTAAACACAGTCTCCATCTGTCAACACCCCCCAGGGTTTCAGTAATGCCCAGGACATTTTCCCTACTCAGCTGTCACCATCAGCATGCCCATGTCCAATGTCATTTAGTCAAACATATCAGAAGTGTGTGGATCAGGACAAGCACAAGTATATGATTTCTTGGGATTCAGTTGTCAGTTGGGTAACACTTTACTTGAAGGGGTGTGCATAAGACTGACATGACACCTTCATAATCATGACATGACGCATGTCATGAATATGAAGGAGGTTTTATGCATGTTTATGACAACTGTCTTTAAGTGTCATTTTGTTCAGTTATGTAATTTTTAATGCAAATTTGACATTATTTGACCTAACCCTACCCTTACCACTAACCTTAGCCCTTAACAAAGACATCTCAAACAATGTCATCTTTGCATTAAAAATTACATAACTGAGCGAATGACACTTAATGACAGTTGTCATAAACATGCATAAAAAAAAACCTTCATATTCATGACATGTGTCATGTCATGATTATGAAGGTGTCATGTTAGTCTTATGCACACCCCTTCAAGTAAAGTGTAACCGTCAGTTTTAAGCAACTGCATGTTATCACAGCCTACCCGCTGCAGGACTTTGTTTCATTTTATTTATTTATTATTTTGCCATTAAAGTTAATTTGCTTGGCTTGTTTATATGCGTATGTTGTTCTGGGTTAAATTATTCCAAGATCACTGCAGGTCAAGCTTAAGCAACAGTTTAAAAGACCCTTTTCAGAATACGCCACCCACTGAGATGGTTGGGTTACGGTACATCCTTGTGTATTTGGACATTGGATATCCTTAAGAAACTTCTCATCCAGGAACCCCCTCTGTACATTTATCTAAGATAACATCTCGACATTGTAGATAATAATTTTTTCAAAGAGTAATGGAGTACATTTTACAAGAAAATACTATTTTAGTGTTTTACTTGAAAACGTAACAATTAATTAATGTTAATTGCTGTTTCTTTATTATTATTCGCTAGTAATTTATGAATGGAAACTCTGAATTTCTGAAGGGTTTCCATTCAGTAAACCTTTTTTCGCTCTCTGAAAAAGCCTCTGATTATGGACAAGGATTGCACAGATTCTCCTTTGTGATCACAGAGGAAGAGATCTGTTGAATATGGAAACTAAATCAAAAAATGTTGCAATAAAATACAAACAGGCTGGTCTCTGCTCCCTGTGCAAACACCACTTTGATATTCTTACATAACTGGCTCTCAGAACAACACTTTAGCTGTTAGTATTCTATGTGGGATTGCCTGATTCACACTCGTTTTGTGCTTGTAAAGGGGAAAAAAAGGCTTGATGCTTGATGCTTTTGGACAGGAAACATGCTTGATTCTGTTGATCTGATCAACTGAGCTGTAAACGGCACAGATTATGAGTTGTCAATACACTCATAGTTAATACATTTAGTCATACAAAACTTTGAACAAACACATGTTTATTCTTCACAAGTGAAATGTGTTTTCGAGCACATGTTTCTTATTAGTGCATTATGAATTGTTTGGGGCAGGCTGTTTATGCAAATGTGTTTCAATAAACACCGAGATCATGAGATGTGAAAACAAATATAGTACATCTGTTCTTCAAGTACACATTTAGCTAACATTACTAAATAGCTGAAGCATTTCTGTCCAGCCAGGTATAATGTGTTCATAACCTACAGCTTAATATATTTAGTTGCTACATGCAAAAAAAGTACTTGCCCAAAGGAAATGCACCTAAAATTCCCATAGTAACACCATTGAACACCTGCATAGAGCTGGACAGCAATAAAAGAGCAAATCATTATTTAGGGCAGTGCTGACCTCTAGTGTAAGAGAACGGTAAATACATTGTGTCTGATGATGATGATGATGATGATGATGATGATGATTATTATTATTATAAACTTTAGATTGATCACTGTTGAAATGAAATTAACATAGGACATATTATTAAAAGTTTAATGTTCATTTTTTATTATTCAAACCTTTTATTAACATTGTTACAACTGTTAAAATGTTTACTAAGCAGATACAATTTTAGACAGTCGGTTTTGAAAGATGACTGTCATTTTAATATATGCTAAATTCAAAGGGATATAATACACCTTAAATAAACAACTATTCCACTTAATCCAAAATACTTTCCAGAAAATAATTCGGTAACACTTTACTTTATGTATAAGTCTTTATGTATAAAGCATCATAATAGTAGTTTTAATGCATTAATTATGCATTGTAATGCACCTTATAATGCATTGTACAATCTCATTAATAATTGTAACCACAGTTAATATACATTATAACACTTATCAATTCATTGTTGCACTATGCATTTTAAATTCGGTTATAATTATTTACGACAAGATATAATGTATTTCAAAGTACATTATGAATAATTATAATGCATTATAACCTTTAAAACACTTTTTAATGCATTATACATAAATGCTTTAAGTAAAGTGCTCTTTTGCACAGGGCTGTAGCTAGTTGGAATTATTCTATATTTAATTTTATTTACATATGTATAAATATGCATAATTCTTTTAGCAAAAAAAATGTTTTCTTAATTTTATGGCTCGGACAATGTATAAAAAAGTTGGTTGATTGTTCTGGTGCTACTTCACACAATCAACAAGGTGCTTTGGAAAAAACTGTTATTTGGGACAATACCAGCAACACTTGTGAAGTCAAGGGGGTCAGAACAAACAAACGATGTAATTAAAAAAGG
This sequence comes from Sinocyclocheilus anophthalmus, assembly GCA_018155175.1. Classification (NCBI taxonomy): domain Eukaryota; kingdom Metazoa; phylum Chordata; class Actinopteri; order Cypriniformes; family Cyprinidae; genus Sinocyclocheilus; species Sinocyclocheilus anophthalmus. Next base: position 183,657 of record JADLZN010006369.1, read on the forward strand.
AATTTTATTTTGCATACGCATTTCGGCACACAAGGCCTTCATCAGGGCTAATATAGTCAGGAGGTGCACAATACTAGCTACAACCCAGATTTTATAGTCTGCATACATAGAAATGTATCATTTTCTAAAGTATATGTAATATAAATCGTTTTAAGATTCACTAGGTGGCAGTATCTCCATTGAAAACCAACTGCTGTTTCTGTTTAAAACAAGATCTGTACTATGTGACCCAAACATTTTATGAAACATATTAAATATATATTTTTCTCATTGTTGTGTAAAATTTAATGAGTAATATGTGTTTTACCCTGTTATATTTCACCCGCTCTTCACGTAAGATGGCACTGATGTAGAAATGAACTCTGGGATGCTGGGAGTGTGTCCGCTCTAACAGCCAGTGCAGGCCACGTTGGCGCAGATCTCACAGGGGTCTATAGGACTGATGAATTTCACTGTTGACTGAGCGTTAAAAAGGTCAGCCTTCTGTGTCTAATGGCCCTGTATTCTGTTTGCTGATAATAACGAGACTTATCCAGTCTGAAAACTTCTGGAGTGCTCTCACATTCAGCAAATAAAACAGTCAGTTTAAGATGGCAATAAAAGATATGGCCCATTACAGAGAGGGGCCATGTTTACCAAGAGGCAATTACGCATGCGACAAGATCTCTATCTGCCTCCCAAAAGTACAGTTTTACTGCTTTAGAGGTTGCACTTTCAAAGCTTATGACACTTGATGGAGTTATATTTCATTTAAATATCAACTTGACACTTGTTTCTCCTTATATTCCTTGGGAAACCTAAACAAATGCAGCAAATCAGCATACTGGAATGAAGAAGGATCATGTCACACTGAAGACGAGCAATGGTTGCTCAAAATTCAGCATTTGAATGTATTTTAAAATTAAATGCATGATCTAGTAAATGATCACTAGTAAGAATTAACAGAGGGGATGAGGAAGTGCTTGATGCATGACTAGAGAAATATTATCGGCCGTCAGTGATTTTTTTTTTAATTAATTTTTTATCAGGCCCACTGCCAGAGCCGTAATGGTGTCCGCAGCATCGCACTTAAGGTGATTACAACCCTGGGCTGCTGTCTGCCTACCACCGGTGGAGAAAGGAAATGAGTGCCTGGGAGACTGACGGGAAAATCAGGCTGCCCATTAATGCAGCTTTATGACACAGTTGGGAAACGAATGGAAGTACAACTGTGTTTTAAAGATTTCTGTGTGCGTCATACTTGTCTATGACAAATCACTGACGAGAGGAACACAATTCTAAGCGTTCACTTATGGTTTTGCAGGTTAGCATGGGCTAGTTACCACCTGCTGGTAGATGCTGTAACCGCAGCATTGAGTCACATGATTCTCAGCATCATTTCGATATGTGTGTGTAATCCGTGATACATTTTTTTTCCAGAATTCTTTGATGAATAGAAAGTAAAACAAATCAGCATTTATTTGAAAAAAAAAAAGGAATCATTTCTACCATTCTAAATGTCTATACTGTCACATTTGATCAATTTAATGCACCACTGTTAAGAAAAACAATTAATTTCCTTAAAAAAAATATATAATACATATATTGTATTATGTTAATGTTTCAAGCCACTTCAAGCATACCAACCCAGACGTTGGAAGATGTCAGCATCATCTTTTTCGCACAGCACCCTTAACTCTCCTGGCAGGTCAGGGTCGGCACAAAGGGACGCTGTGTCGCCGTAGGTCTGTCGCGGGTTTGTACTCGTGTCAGTCTCCATAAGCTTTCGCAGGGTCTTCACTGCCTCCAGGGAGAAACTGTACCCACTGTCCTACAAAACAGACATCCACTAAGAACCCAATAAGTGAATTATTACTCCACTCTACGAAGGAGTTTTTTTCCTACATGGGTCTGCTATAAACCAGTCATAAAAAGAGAGACTTTGTTTTTACTACACAATTAAACTGACAAATATTTGGATGCAGATCTCCTATGATGATTGCTTTGCAGATAGCCAGGGTCTCTTTTAAAGAGGAGTACTGAGAGTGAAGAGCTTCTATTAGCCACCATTTAAATGGACTGATATTGAAAGTCTGAATCTGAATTATACACCTAACCACATTCAGCTATTTGTAAATAGTTGAAAAGAGGAACATGAAATAATTTTCCATCAATGTCAAGTTCAATTGATAACCACAGAGAAATTTTCCAAATGTACTCTGAACATTGAAAAAATAATAATAACGATCTTGTCATAGTAAGCTTAATTATCTAAGGTGATGAATCTAACCTGTCAAGAACGTATCTGGGTCATATTTATTTTATTGGCCCCAAAACCAATGATAAAAATAAGAAATGATAGCTATTTACTAGTTATTATCTTTATTTTATTTTATTTTGTAATTCCCGGCTAACAAAACATTTCTGGACACATTGTGGTGATGAGAATTTGGTTGGGAAATGAATGTGCTTAATGTTTTTGTCAGATTCACCCGCTCACACACAATTTAATTATTTAGGATATGATAAAGTAAAAACAGCAAAAAATGATCCTCAAACATTTTAATTAACCAAAGATTACACAATGTAACACATTTTGTTTCACTTACATTTTTGATGGATGTTTTGTAATTCTGTGGTGCAAATTATTATTAGTTTTGGACGACTCTTGGAAGTTTTTATATTCAACAGTTGGTAGCTCAATATGCATGTACCATGTAATTTTAATGCACGAGTAATAAAAAACTAGTTTGTTGTCAACATACTTTTTTTTTGTTTTTTTTGTGATTTTCATATTTAGCATGTCAAACTTCATAAAGAAACATTAAAATAAAATGGAAACAAAACTTTGTTTCACTGTGTTATTGGAGTACGTTTTACGTGACAATACTATTTCAGTTTTTCTAAAAACTAGCAAAGTTTAGTGAAATTTGTTTCAGTTTTTTCAGCACCGTATTTGTCAAGATTCTGAAAGGTACCCTAATGTTATCTGTAGCACAGAAGGAAACATAAAAAAGCGCACATATTTCTCAAATTCAGAAACGCTTTGAGATTGAAGTTCCACAATCAAGCTAGTAATACCTTTCCCCAAACAAACTCCCAATTCAATCCAGCCTCACAAAGTGAAAAGAGTTTGTGTGAATGGACCAATTCTGGCTTACCGTAACCTGCACAGATTGTGAGATTTGAAAGAAGCTTGTGGTCAGGAAGAGGAAGATGATCAGCGCTCTCATTTTCAGCCTCAGAAGGACAGTCTCAGAAGAGTGGCTCTGCATGGAAAGCGATTGCATTAAGTGAATTCAAATGTACATCAGGTCAAGCTATATAAAGTGTGATTATTGTGTTAATATGTTACTAAGTAAGCTATTAAGACCTGGTGGTCGAATACAGCCTGCCGTTTACATCTTGACCTCCTCTTTGATAACAAAAGAGGATGGACGTGTTTTCTCTATATGAACCATATACAGGCCTGTCAGTACGTCACAAACTGTACCAGTTATTCTCATAAATCCATCTGTTATGAGCACATACAGGACATGGATGTCAGCTGGCTGGCTTGCAAACTGGGATTTAGGAACAAGGCCATCTCCCTATACATTTCAGGGTCGGGTTTGATAGTAGGATTGCTTTGCACAAATCCTATGGTTCATACCTGGCTGAATCTGGGACCCTGATTTACTCAAGAAACAACGTCTCTAGGTTACGTATGTAACCATGGTTCCCCGAGGGAACGAGACGCTGCGTCGAGTCGCTTTGGGAACGCCCTTGCGTGACCGCGTTCTGAAGCACGTGTCAAATCCGTCCAATGGAGCAGCGAGACGTCACGAGTGGGGTTACGTGAGCACCAGGAAGTATAAAAGCCCATCCGATTGAGTGCAAGTTAGCTTCGATGAAGTAGCGCCTGCAGGTATGCAGGGAGTATGGCAAAGAGACGCAGCGTCTCGTTCCCTCGGGAACCAGGTTTACATACGTAACCTAGAGACGTTCCCCTTCAGGAACTCGAGCTGCGTCTAGTCGCTTTAACGTATAATACCGCACTCCACTGCGCCATACTACCAGTCCCTGCCTCAATTGTGTGTCTCCTATGAGCACATCACGAAGAGAGAACTTGGGAACCTGGGGTAGTTGCCAGGTCTAGGTTGTAAAAGCGGACAAAAGTGTGTGGAGAGGACCAGCCCGCCGCAGCACAAATGCCCTGTAAGGCCACACCCAATTTGAAAGCCTTGGAGGCCGCCATACTCCCGGTCGAGTGCGCTCTGACCCCCATAGTTGACGGGAGGCCAGAGGACTCGTAGGCCAGTGAGATGGCCTCGACCACCCACCTACCCGTAGTCTGCTTGGTCGCCGGAAATCCCTTCTTTGGCGGACCAAAACAAGCAAAAAGCTGATCTGCCTTACGCCATGGGCAGCTCTGTGTGCGTAAGCGTCCAGTGCTCGAACTGGACAGAGCAGATTACGCCTTTCTTGGCCTACTTCCTGGTACGGAGGAGGACAGAATGCCTTAAGTACTATGGGCCCTGGTGAAGTGGGCACCTTAGGGACATACCCGGCCCTCGGGTAAAGGAATGCCCTAACCGTGCCTGGAGCGAACTCCAGGCATGAAACGGAGAGTGCCTGAAGATCTCCGATCCTTTTTAGTGAGGAAATAGCTAGGAGAAAGGTGGTCTTGAGCCTGAGCAACTTGACCGAAACTTCTTCTATGGGTTCAAAGGGGGCATTGCATAAGCCCTCCAGAACCACAGTCAGGTCCCATGAGGGCACCTTGGTGCTCTGTACCGGCCTCAGCCTCAGGGTGCCACGGAGGAAACGAGTGGCAAGTGGGTGTCTTCCCAATGATTGACCACCCAGAAGGGCGTGGTAAGCAGCTAAGGCCACCACGTATACCTTCAGAGTGGAGGGAGATAACTTTGCGGAGAATCGCTCCTGCAGAAACTCGAGAACTGTACTAATTGGGCAGTTGACTGGGTCCTGTATTCGCTGTCCGCACCATGAAGCGAAAAGGTTCCACTTCAAGGCATACTGTTTCCTCGTGGCGGGAGCTCTGGACTGGAGTATAGTCCCAACAACCTCAGTTGAGAGACCATCAGCTATGAGTTGTGCTCCCTCAGTGGCCACACCCACAGTTTCCATAACTCCTCCGTCCGATTGATGTAGGGACCACCGAGTTGTTGTTCTGTGCGGACAAGCATGTCCCCTTAGGTCTGGAAGGAAGTGTTTCAGAGCTCGAAACACGGCCAGCATTTCCCGGCATTTGATGTGCCAAAAGAGATGATGGCCTACCCATAGACCCTGGGCAGAGTGGCCACTCATGACCGCTACCCAGCCCTTGAGAGAGGCATCCGTCGTTAGCATTTACGCGACGACAAGGAGCCCCTAACGGCGGGCCTTGAACCAGGAACCAACGTTTTTTCCACATGTCTAAGGCACGTAAGCATCGCTGTGTGACCTTGATCATGCGAAGCAGATTTCCCCTCGGGGAAAACCCATTGGACTTGAGCCACCACTGTAGGGGTTTTATGTACAGCAGGCCAAAAGGTATCACTTTGGACGCCGCTGCCATCAGGCCCAACAGCCTCAGAAACTGGTTGACAGTGAGTGACTGGCCTTCTCTAACCCTCGTGACTGTCGTGAGGATTGAATCGATTCGAGCAGGAGACAGACGTGCATCGAGGTTGAGTCCCACACCACACCAACATAAGTGGTTCTCTGTAGTGGAGAAAAAACACTCTTCTTGGCATTTAGTCTTAACCCCAACATCCCCATTTGGGCGAGAACGACATCTCGATGCCGAGCCGCCATCTGCTCCGAATGAGCTAGTATTAACCAATCGTCGATAATTGAGTATGCGGATGCCCTGGAATCACAGAGGAGCCAGAGCAGCATCCACACAATTCGTGAAAGTGCGGGGTGAGAGTAACAGGCCAAAGGGAAGAACTCGATTTTGCTATGCTTCGCCCCCGAAAGCAAACCTTAGGAACTTCCAGTGTTGATGGAGGATGGAAACATGGAAATAAGGGTCTCTGAGATCTATCGTAAAAAAACCAGTCCTCGGACTGGATCTGAGACACTATCTGCTTGATAGTGAGCATCTTGAACCGAGGCCGTTTGATAGCGCGGTTCAGAAGACGTAGATCTAAGATCCGACGCAACCCCCCCCCTCCTTCTTCGGAACGATGAAGTAACGGCTGTTCCCCGGACTTCTCTCGAGAGAGAGTAGGAACACGTTCTATGGCCTCCTTCCAAAAAAGAGTTTCTACTTCTTGTTCCAATACCAGAGCCTGCTCGGGGCCCACTAGTGTTGGGATGACCCCGTTGAAACGAGGCGGATGAGAACCGAACTGGATTTTGTAACCTTCTCTACAATCTGCAGGACCCATTTTGAGATATTTGGTAGAAGTTTCCACGCTACCAGAAAATCTACTAAGGGAACCAGCCTCTCGAGGCTGGCGTCTGGTATTATTAGAGGAGACTGTTTGGTGCCCTGAAGCGGATGACTGGCAGGGACGACCCGACCTGACTGCTGTATCACCCTCACTTGAGGGGCGAGCTCCAAGTAAGAAAAGAATCCCGTGCGTACCCTTTGCCTGGGCTGCAGCTGGGAATTTTCGCTCGTCGGAGCTCCACTGAGCCCTGAAGCACCGAGGTGCGGGGTATCAATAACACCTCCACATGAGGGCACTGAGGGAATACCCGACCCGAGTGCTGTAGCACCCTCACTTGAGGGGCGAGCTCTCCCGTGCCGTACCGTTGCCGGGCGGCAGCTGGGAATTTCACTCGTCGGAGCTCACTGAGCCCTGAGGCACCGAGGTCGCACCCCCCCCCATCCTTCTTCGGAACGATGAAGTAACGGCTGTAGAACCTGGACGCTCTCGAGAGAGGAGGAACACGTTCTATGGCCCCCTTCCTCAAGAGAGTATCTACTTCTTGTTCCATTACCAGAGCCTGCTCGGGGGCCCACTAGTGTGGGGATGACCCCGTTGAAACGAGGCGGACGAGAACCGAACTGGATTCTGTAACCTTTCTCTACAATCTGCAGGACCCATTTTGAGATATTTGGTAGAAGTTTCCACGCTACCAGAAAATCTACTAAGGGAACCAGCCTCTCGAGGCTGGTGTCTGGTATTATTAGAGGAGCCAGTTCGGTGCCCTGAAGCGGATGACCGGCAGGGAACGACCGACCTGACTGCTGTAGCACCCTCACTTGAGGGGGCGAGCTCTCCCGTGCAGTACCGTTGCCGTGCGGCAGCTGGGAATTTCGCTCGTCGGAGCTCACTGAGCCCTGAAGCACCGAGGTGGCAGGGGTATCAGTGAACCTCCATGAGGGCACTGAGGGAACAACCGACCCGACTGCTGTAGCACCCTCAATTGAGGGGGCGAGCTCTCCCGTGCCGTACCGTTGCTGGGCGGCAGCTGGGAATTCGCTCGTCGGAGCTCACTGAGCCCTGAAGCGCCGAGGTGGCAGGGGTATAAATGAACCTCCATGAGGGCACTGAGGGAACAACCGACCTGACTGCTGTAGCACCCTCACTTGAGGGGGCGAGCTCTCCCGTGCCGTACCGTTGCCAGGCGGCAGCTGGGATTTTCGCTCGTCGGAGCTCACTGAGCCCTGAAGCACCGAGGGTGGCAGGGGTATCAATAAGCCTCCGTGAGGGCACTGAGGAGGATTGGGCACCGTATACTGAGGTGTTATCCTTTCCTCGCCAGGTGGGCTGCCCTCAGGGACCTGACAATGGTAGGACCATTTCGCCGAGGTCCTCTTAGACAAATAACGGTCCGCAGATCCGTTTTCGGTCTATAAGACCCCAACTGAGAGCATCGCCCCGACCCCCGATCTTTCTGTGGAGGGGTGCGGGTTGCAACGCTCTGTTTTTGAGACTGGCGATATGAGGAGCTTGACGGCTTGGGCTGCTGCTCGCTCAGCAGCCCCACCCCTGAGCAGGTCAGCCTGGTATGCTTGTAACACCACCATGGTGTGCAAACATGCGCCAGCCTGACCTACCGCCGTATAAGCTTTCCCAACCAGACTCGATGTAAGCCTAACGGGCCTGGTGGGAAGCTTCGGGGCCTTCAGGGACGATGCTGAGGATGGGGAGAGATAGCTCGAAAGCGTCTGCTCCACCACTGGCATCGCCCCATATACCTTATCATTCAGCCCCACGATGTTCTTTGAATAATTCGAGACTGTGGGGCTGTAATACGGGATGAGTACGGTTTCTCCCACGATCTTGGCACTCAGCATGGAGATCGGGAAAAACGGAAGGCCCCCGTCGTGAAGGCTGTGATCTGGATTCAGAACATGCTCGTCTAATTATTTTTAGGACGAGCGTCCTGTTTCTAGGCCGGCCAACGATATTTTATTTTTGGCGCGAATCACCCACCATAATCACAAATCACACCTCATACGCGAGGGACTGTGGTGGCGAGTCCACAGTCTCCTCTGTCTCGACACTCGTCACATCCACCTCCTCGGAGGAAGATAGATGAAGCATCTGGCTCTCTCTCTCTCTCTCTGGGGGGGTTGGGAGCCGCTAGAGAGAGAGCCGCGTATCTAGCGGTTGAGGACCGAGAAAAGGACGAGCCCGTCTCGGATCCCTCCGCTAAATCCACCCGCGATCCCCACGACAACAGTCTGCGCTGTGCCTCGGCAACAGCGGGACCGCTGCCAGCGGGATCGCGAGCCTGGCCGCTGTCATCAAACGCAGCCAGGCGAGAGCGGAGCGTGCGCAGCGAGAGCTCGCAGTGATGACAATCAGCTGCTCGAAAGCTGACCGTGCATGCTCCGCTCCTAAACAAACGACACACACATCGTGTGTATCCCCCGCCGCCAGATATCGTGGGCAGGGAGAAACACAGCGTTTGTAATGCCGTTCGCTCGCCATAGACTTTCTCATTGTTTTATATATATGAGTGCTTGTGCGGACAGACAACAGTAAATAGACAGACACATACACAGAGCGCTACTGAAGAGCAGAAGCTGGTTTGCGCCCGGCCGGATGTGCTTTTATGCTTTCTGGTGCTTACGTCACCCTGCTCGTGACGTCTCGCTGCTCCATTGGACGGATTTGACACGTGCTTCAGAACGCGGTCACGCAAGGGCGTTCCCAAAGCGACTCGACGCAGCTCGAGTTCCTGAAGGGGAAACACAGTGTTGGAGAAGCTACTTTCAAATTGTAGCTTGTCAAAAACATCTTTCTCATAACTTGAAATAGTTCAGCTAAAGTTAAGTTACTCTTGTTATACTACTTAACACATAGCCAAAATTGGTGTTATTGAATATTTATTTGCAATCAGAGCAGTGTTTATCAGGCACAAAAACAATGATCTTATTTAGGGTAATGACTAAACAACATTTGAACAGATCAATTTACAGTAAGACCAATAAACTGTAAAAAAAAAAAAATTATATATAACATGATTACAAGCAGAATTAGAATATATGTAGTTTTTAAAATTAATTAATTCTTACTAAATATTTATTTAAGTTACTGGGGGTAATAATAATTAATACCTAAAATATACCTCACTTGCTTGTGTATAAAATGCAGAAAGTCGAAAGAAAACTAACAAGTTCTGACTGCGACCCATGTGATATGGCGTTATACAATGGCAGGGGCTCAGGTAACAAAATATATATATATCTTGGGTACGGAAAGTATTCAGACCCCCTTAAATTTTTTGCTCTTTGTTATATTGCAGCCATTTGCTAAAATCATTTAAGTTAATTTTTTTCTCATTAATGTACACACAGCACCCCATATTGACAGAAAAACATAGAATTGTTGATATTTTTGCAGATTTTTTAAAAAGAAAAACTGAAATATCACATGTCCTAAGTATTCAGACCCTTTGCTGTGACACTCATATATTTAACTCAGGGTCTGTCCATTTCTTCTGATCATCCTTGAGATGGTTCTACACATTCATTTGAGTCCAGCTGTGTTTGATTATACTGATTGGACTTGATTGGAAAGCCACACACCTGTCTATATAAGACCTTGCAGCTCACATTGCATGTCAGAGCAAATGAGAATCATTAGTTCAAAGGAACTGCCTGAAGAGCTCAGAGACAGAATTGTGGCAAGGCACAGATCTGGCCAAGGTTACAGAAAAATGTCTGCTGCACTTAAGGTTCGTAAGAACACAGTGGCCTCCATAATCCTTAAATGAAGACGTTTGGGACGACCAGAACCCTTCACAGAGCTGGCCGTCCGGCCAAACTGAGCCTTGGTGAGAGAGGTAAAGAAGATCCCAAAGATCACTGTGGCTGAGCTCCTGAGATGCAGTCGGGAGATGGGAGAAATTTGTAGAAAGTCAACCATCACTGCAGCCTCCCGCAGTCGTGGCTTTAGGCAGAGTGGCCTTACTGAAGCCCGTCTCCCATGCAAGACACCTGAAAGCCCCGCATGGAGTTTGCTAAAAATACCTGAAGGACTCCAAGATGGTTAGAAATAAGATTCTCTGGTCTGATGACCAAGATAGAACTTTTTGGCCTTAGTTCTAAGTGGTATGTGTGGAGAAAACTAGGCACTGCTTATCACCTGTCCAATACAGTCCCATCAGTGAAGCATGGTGGTGGCAGCATCGTGCTGTGGTGGTGTTTTTCAGCTGCAGGGACAGGACGCCTGGTTGCAATCGAGGGAAAGATGAATGCGGCCAAGTACAGGGATATATTGGACGAAAACCTTCTCCAGAGTGCTCTCAGAGTGGACCTCAGACTGGGCCGAAGGTTTAACCTTCCAACAAGACAATGACCCTAAGCACAGCTAAAATAACGAAGGAGTGGCTTCACAACAGCTCTGTGACTGTTCTTGAATGGTCCAGCCAGAGCCCTGACTTAAACCCAGTTGAGTATCTCTGGAGAGACCTAAAAATGGCTTTCCCACCAACGTTTACCATCCCACCTGACAGAACTGGAGAGGATCTGCAATGAGGAATGGCAGAGGATCCCCAAATTTAGGTGTGACAAACTTGTTGCATCTTTCCCAAAAAGACTCATGGCCTTATTAGATCAAAAGGGTGCTTCTACTAATAGTGAGCAAAGGGTCTGAATACTTAGGATCATGTGATATTTCGGTTTTTCTTTTTTAATAAATCTGTAAAAATTTCAACAATTCTGTGTTTTTTCTGTCAATATTGGGTGCTGTGTTTACATTAATGAGGAAAAAAAAATTACTTAAACGATTTTAGCAAATGGCTGCAATATAAAAAAGAGTGAAAAATTTAAGGGGGTCTGAATACTTACCGTACCCACTGTATATATAATATGTTTGTTGACATACGGAGAATTTTTTATTTGAGAAGTGAGCTTGTGTGATCTAATAATGCATGGCGATAAAACACGATGCATCAGAGTAATTCTGATAAACTTGGCCGGTGACACAACAGGATACTGTACTTGCGTCAATCCACCGAGCTATTGCAGTTGTGCAATTAAACCCACTACACACAAAGAGATTGGGAAAAATTGCATCAATGCATATTGCTAAATTACTTTGGCAAGACGTATGTCTTGAGATAATTGAATATTACAGTTATTTTAAATTCTAATATTTCACAATATTACTCTTAGTTTTTGTCAAGTAAAGGCAGCCGTGCTAAGCATAAGAAGCCATTTAAATATCTTACCAACCCCAAATATATTAAATCAGTGTTTAAATAGTAAATCACATACAGTATCATACCTTTCCTTTATGGGCACCAAAACGGCCAATGCCACTAATGCCTCACAAAATAGGTGCATGACGCTTCATGTCTTCTTCTTTTGATGGTTTCACTACTGTCACCTTAAATTCAAAACAACTATTTATTTAGGGCTGGCTGGTCTAGGAGAGAAGCCCTCCCTAATGACCAAAACCTTCCAAGCGAAAGAAATGGTGCACTCTCCATACTGTTGTTTACCATTTCACTGAAGCTTTCAAAACAGGTAAATTACAGTTCCATCAGCAGCCTGCTTCTTTTTTCTGGAGCTTACGAGCAAACACAGGACAGTACACAAAAAGAACATGGTACCTAATAAATTTTTACTCAAAGCACAGGGCAGCAAATCAAGGTGGCTGTTTTATGAACAAATGTTGTGCTGCATAAAGGTTTGGATTCTAATCCGGACTACAAATGATCAGGAATGTGGTATGTTGGGGTGAGTATTGATGTGCTGCCTGCATGCAATCAATCAGCAGAACGGTTTCACCATACACATGCATACATTTCAAAACTCGCACAAAGACACACATTCACACCTAAAATATTTCATGTCAAGTAGGTAATGAAAATATGGAATATTTAAATGATAGGTCAAGAAGTTTCCTGAAGACATATATTAGTAAATACAGTCTTCACACTTAATGTTCCTGTCACTCAACATCAAAATCTTTTATGAGCAACAGCCCACCAAACCTCATCAAGAACTCATGGCGTATGTTGCTTTCAAACGGACTGAATATAAACATGAGGTAGTCTGCTTCCCTCCTGTCAGTCAAAAAGTATGGAATTAAATGGTTTACACTCAGACATCCCAAGTTCCTCATCCATTAAAAATGAACTAATTGCCTAGTTTTGGCTGTAAAACCGAATAACATTTTTGTAACATCAATCACATTCTTTCTACAATCAAAATTATATCTGATGCACAGAGAACATATTTTCAATGCACTTTAATGAACACCGAGGCATCACCACACACAAAGGAGTATAAAACCCAGCAAAACTGAGAAATAGAAAAATAAAAAAAAGACACTTCTTTCTTAAATAAATGAAATATGTGCTGTAACAAAACAAAACGTGGGAAAGCAAAGAGGGGAAGGAAGTTTATAAGTAACAGTTTGCTGCCATTTTGAGTTTTGCCATTCAGGCAACATTCGCACTGTGAGAACTTATGGCAGTAAATGAAAATATGCTGATTTTATTAAGTGGAGGATGATCAAGCAAGGGGATGATGGGAGGAGTTAGCAACCGGTACAAGCCGCAAAAGCACATATTTCACAGACGTCCACAGCCACAGATGCTGAAAAAGACAAAACGGTATCTCAGGTTAGATTGGGATTTATCAAGCAACCCAATATAATTTATTGACAGCACATTGTGTATAATTATTGCACACGACTATTACCTAGCCTAGCGAAGGACATTGTTGCTCCTCTCTGCATGCACAGAGGCTTAAACTCCTGTGGGAGAGTTGGATTGGAGCATACAGAAAAGTAGCTCGTCTTGGCCAATCGAGGGTTTTGTGTTTGTGGTTGGTCGATTAATTGCTGGAGAACTTTCACCGAGTCCAACGAAAAGGAAAAATCACCTTCCTACAGGAGGGAAATTGTAGAAATAAATGGATGAGTTCAATTCTCAATGCCAAGACCGAACAATGCAAATAACTCAAATAACTCATGCCTTTATTGAATACACCTTTGTGCCATATACACAACAATGTACACGTTTCAGAATCAGGTCAGATGCAAACTGAAGCAATTCTGAGGAGATTACATCCATAAATCATGGAATAGAGTGTTCATAAGGTTCATTTAAACTAGTAAGATGTTTTTAATTACAAAGAAGCAGTAATGACAGCAATGAAAGCTTGAGCTTACCTGGACTTGCACAGCCTCACAGACCAGGCAAAGAGCTACAAGGAGGAAAGCGACAGACAAAACGGTCTTCATGCTGGCTGACTCTTCTCGAGAACGGTTAAGCTGTTTTTCCAGTTGTGGTTACTGCAATCTCTGCATTTCTCCTCTTTCTGTCTCCTCTTATATAGGAACTGATCCCCGGACCAGCAACCTATCAGAACCTCTCATTGTTTTTTTGCTGTTAATGAATAAAGAGGATAAATTTTACGATGTCGTAAAACAGATTTCATAAATCCTACGTGACCTCATCTGTAGTTGTGGCATACACTTTTATGGATCTTTTAGTTAGGTTTGTCTAGTGTCCTGTTCTTCATTTTCTAGTTAGGGTTAATTAATAACCACACAATGAGCACACAATAGTGTCTTTGTGTTGGGAGCAGGCTAAAACTAATGAAAATACCAGTGCAAGCAAATATCGAAACAAAGCTACACTTTAGGTCATTGTTTCCCTGATCACAGGCTATGACTAAATGTTTAGTCATTGTCTGTAGTACACTTTTTGCAAATATTACACTAATGATCTAATATATCATGTTGTAAGATTGTTGTATTCCTCTGTGGATGTTTTAAAAGTGAAAACAGACTTTCTCTGGATCCTATGAGTGATATGTAAAATAATACAAAGATAATTAAAGATATACAACTTTAAAGAAGATCATAAGATTGCTTTTAAACATTTAGTCTAGGGCACTAGTTCACAACTAGTGGGTCATGATGACCCAAAAATGCTGTGAAAGGGTCATGGACAGTAAAGAAAAAGAAAATGTAACTAACTATATAACTGCGTACATCAGTCTTAATTAATTTTTTGGTGCAAATGTGTCAGTTGTAAACATGGTTGAGGCATAATGCTCAAATAAACACAATATTTGGCTTAAATTACAATTCTGCTGTTGTTTGCATTTGAATTTTGCCAAATTTTCCCATTTCGCTTGTATGATTTTAAAAACAGTTTAATTTCTTTTGACAAATATTTAACAGTATTGAGATACATGAATTATAAAGAAATTAATACTTTTATCCAGCAAACATGAATTAAACTGATCTGACAATAAGCAATAATTTCTATTTGAAATAAATGCTATTGTTTTAAAATTTCTATTTATCAAAGAAACCTGAAAAAAAATTATCAATTTCCATAAACTGTTTTTAACATTAATAACGAGAAAGTGAGCATATTAGAATGATTTCTGAAGGATCATGTGACACTGAAGTCTGAAAATTCAGATTTGCAATCACAGAAATAAATTAAATTGATTTAATAATTTACATTATTGCTATTTTTGCTGTATTTTTGATCAACTAAATGCAGCCCTGGTGAACATAAGAGACTTCTATGAACTAAAATGAGAACTAAAAAAAGATAACGTCTCAGGTTACGTATGTAACCATTGTAGCGTCTCGACCAATCTGACACACTAATTTTTATTTGATTTAACAAATCAATTATTCATTAGGTTAACAAATCGTCACAGCCCCCTCACTCAATTAACTGGATGCCAGGATGGCTGCTGAACACCAGGCGCTCTGGTCACCACACATGATATCACTGGTTTTATGACCCCACAGGAATGTGAGAAGGATAGCCCACTCTATGTCCCAAGGAAAAGCGCCAAGAAATAGGAATGGAACTGTGTTTTCGTTAGTTTTAATTCCAATAGAAAAAAACCGTTTTAATTTTTGAATGAACAACGATATTTTTTTTCTTTCAGGGCCATGTGGATTAATAATTATTGTCCCCATTTTTGTCGTTTTTTTTTGTTCCCTTTGATATTCCTTATACTATTTTTAAGTATGGCGTGGTTTTTGAGGGACCAGTTCCCTATCCTCGCCTTTTGTTCACTATATGTAAATTCCTTTACCTTGTTTAGTAAATCTATGAAAATTTGGGCCCTTTTTGGTAGGTCCGAAACAAGCCGTTTTATATTTATAATGGTTGGTGTTACAAATAGGCAATATATAATTATGGCCCTGTGAAGAAATCGTTTTAAATTAAATTTTTCGATTTAAGTCCATTTTCAAATTACCATGCTTAGAGAACAAAGTGGTCGTAAACCCTCCAGCAATTGCCCCACCCACTAAGTCCCCCCGCTCCGGAAATTTCCCTTTTTTTGCCCTCATTGACAAGCCCATCTTGGAAAAGGCGGAGATTCTTCCTCCGACCCTTGTAAAGCCCCCGGCGTTCCAGGGAAACCCCCGCCCCCCGAAGTCGTTGATTTTTTCATTCATAAGCAAGATTATGTGATAAAAACCGCCTTTCCGGGATACCCCAAAGCTCTGTGGGCCAGGCTTTTTTTTTTTCTCCGGCCCTAGTCCCCCCCTTTCCATTTCCATTCAAAAGTAACACTGACCAACCTGGTTTTTTTGTCTTCTCCAAATCGAAAAAACCCCCCGAATTTTTTCCCAGCAAAAGAATCCTTTACGGGAAAGGCTTTAAAAATTTGCATCAGGAACTCTGTTCAGACCTCCGAGACACCGCTTAAGTTAATCAAACCTTAGTCCCCCCTTATTAATTTGGATACATGAAGGTATCAGTTTTTTTGTACCCTTTTTTTTTTTAGCAAAGTTTGTTGGTTTTTGTTTTTTTTTTGAAACTCAGAACTTGAACGGAAAATCCCCCTGAAGGCCTTTTTGGATCCCTGTGAATATACCTTGCAATGTTTTTCCCATTAAAATCCATTGTTCCTTTTATGTCCTCCCCCTTTTCTATGCCTGATTGTTTTTTGTTTAAACTTTTAAAACACCCTCTTTTTCCCTATACCAACCTGTAAAATTGGTGTGGTGTGGGTGGTTGTTTTGGGGTTGTAATGTGTTATTTTTTAGGACCGGCTATCATTGGTTTTATTTTTTATGTTATCAAAAGTTTAATACCTTAGTGTTTTAAGTGTTTTATGTCAGTTTTTTAAACTAAACCTTAACTTTGTATCACACTTGCAACCGGTTTCATTGTTTTTTTAACTCATAACCGGAAAAGGTCAAGAAATCAGGCATATTTGTCAACGTTACAAAACTTTAAATAGAAATTTTTTGTGCAATTAAAGAAAGGTTACATTTTTTTCTTTAAAACCCAGGAAAAATTAACGTTTGGTTTCTTAGATTGACAAGACCGGTTTTTTGAACCTGACGTAAGGTTTTCAGCTAAATAGCTACAAGCCGGAATCTAAAATATTGAAAAATATTAATCAATAATTTAGTTTATGGTTTAATTATTCCACTAATTTTTTTTTCTCTGTTTGTTATCTAAAATTTCGCCGTTTTCCCGCATTTGGTGGAGAAAACATGCGGGCATGATAAAACGAAAAGTAAGTTTTTAACCACACTGGGCCCTTAAAAGTTGGTGTGCTTGAATAGCCCAGGTTTTTTTTTTAAAAAGTCGTAAAAACGTGGACTTTTCAGATGGCCGGCCGGGTTGGGTTCCCCTAAAATTTGGCGTTTGGGCGTTGGGTTGAATTGTCAGATAAAAAGGTGGGGTTTTGAATTTGGGTACTTGGCCCCCCTTATTATAACATTGTGAGAGGTCTTTTTTATGTAATTTCATGCTGTTAATGGCACTCGGTGTTAAGGTTATTTTAATCTGATTTTTAAAAGCAAAAGAAACCCCCTAATTTGTCATAATTAAAAGGCATAAATTCTGTTCCCTTGAAAAAGCTTAAGTCCTAAATCTCAGCTTCATCGTCAAATGGGTTTTTTCCCCCAAAAACCCTTAAAAAACCATAATGTTAAATTGCCTTTTTAGTGAGAAATCACAAAAATGCAAGTATTTGTTTTTTTAAAAATTGTTTTTTTTTCTTTTCTTTTTGAAGAAGAATCTCAGTACAGTTTTTTATAATTCCAGGTTATAGGTGAGCGCTGCCCCCTTTTTCTACAGCAATAAAGGCCTTAAATAGTTTATAATTAGGATTGAGCAATTCCATCCTACACTTTTTTGACTGTAAATATATAATAAGCCCCGAGCACAACACCTGGTGGTCATTAACCTGTGGGGGTTTTATTCAACTTCAAGGGCTGAGTTGAAAATTTAAAGGTTGTAATACTGTCTTTTTTTTATACTCAATATGTGTAGGGGCCAAACATAACCCTACATATATGGGTTTAAACCGGTTTTTTTTTTTAAACTTTCAGTAAAACCACGTTTTTTTTTTTTGTAATTTCCCCCTTTACAACATGCAAGGAAGTTTTTATTTTTTGTTTTTTCCAATTATAGAAAGGTCCACTCCCCCACCGAAAATGCTTTAAGGTTAATGCCAACAAGTCCCCTTGAAGGCTGAGCAAACCAACGTTTTTCTAAAAACGGTGACCCGTTTTACCATGAGACAGAACATTTAAACTTGCGTTTAATTTCAAAACTTCAAATGCATTGGTTTTTTTTTACGTTGAACAACAACTTTGTTTTTTCCCCACAGAATTGCCCTAAAACGTCACATAGGCAAAACCAAACAACTCCCTGTTTTTTTTTTGTTTTTTGTAAAACAAACCATTTTGTAAGCACTTACTAACACGACTTTTTAGCAAATGTGTTGTGTGTGTTTGTTTTCCCATTTTTTTTAGGCTTAACTAACCCAAATAGCCTTTTTAACAATTAGGGGTTAACACTCCCTTTTTATGTTGAAAACTTTTTTTTTTTAAATACCATGTTGTGTGGTGGGTGCAGTGGTGGGAAAGCACAATTGAAATTTTTAAAAAACTAAATTTCCTCGTTTCTGATTTTTTTTTCCAGTTCCCTCTTCTTCTTTTTCTTCCTTTGTTTCCTATGTTGTTTTCCCTTTCATCCTTTCATTCGTCTCGCGAATTTAACTATCCCTAGATTAACATCCTTCCGGAAAATGCGTATTGCTTAGTTAAACGAGTTTTAATTAAAATTCTTAAATTTTTTTTAAATTTAAATCTTAACTGTCCTATCGAGGAAAAGACCTCATTAAGTAAGTGAATTGGCTTTTAGTCACACACGAAATTTCACTAAATGCCTGCCCCCTTATTTTGTTTTTTTGTTTCCTAATACCAGAAAAAATGAAGTCCTGTTTTTTTTGTTTAAATAGCAGTTCAGCCTAATTTTTAAATCCATTTTTCCATGTTTTTGCGCCCCCTTTTGTTTCCTCCTCCCTGAACCTCACAAAAGGGACCCAGAAGAAACCATTCTATTTTTTGTTTTGATTTTTTTGTGTTTATTTTTCAAAAAATTATCTCACTAAATCTTAATAGATTGTCCTCCCTTTTTTCCCTCCTGCCCTTTTTTCCCTTTTTCCTCCCTTCCCATATACCTCCAGAGAATTTAAGCCTTGTTTGGGGAAACCCGTCCCAAGCAAAAAACTTTCCCTTAAGTGAAATAATTTTTTTTTTCAATAATTTTTTTGTGACAGAAAGTCCCCCCTTAAGGTTCCCATCAATCCAAATCCCCCTGGTTTTTACGCCCCTTTTTGCAGCCAAAAAAACCATAATGCTGACCCCAAAACCTAATTTTTTCGTCATTCCAACACTCACGTGGGTTTTGTTTTTTGATCCTTGTAAAGTAGTCCCTTCTAGGCCCTTACTCTGCACACCATGTTGGTTGCCCCCAAAAACTGTGGGCAGATTGCCCTTCAGACCTAACTGCCCGAAGTGCAGACCGAAATAAGAGGCCTGGGGCCAGGCGTCGTTTTGAGGAACCACCCCCCTTTTACCCAGGGCCCCACGACCCCTACTTGAGTGCCCGAAAATCAAACTGAAACACAGAGATAGAAAATTTGTGGCCGCCCCCTTTTCACACTCCAAGGACTCGGGCCGAGGAGTTTTTGTGGCCCCTTAACAAAAGCTTCGGCCAAGGTCCCCCACCCCTTCCGTGTCCCACCAACCCCGGTGGGCATGTTCCCCCTTGAAACCAAGGAGGGTTTAAAATGGAACTCAAGCAAACATATCGACAGCCTGGTAAAGCCCACCAAGGACCCCCCTAGCCAAAATTTGAGCCTTTTACAGGAGGAAAATTCCATAGATTTCAAAATGTCTCTGACCAGCCTTTGCTGAAACAGCAAGAGCACCCTGGGAAAATGTAATCCCGAAAAGGAACCTGGAAAAAAGGGAACACCCACCAAACAAAAATTACCATTAAGCAAGCAACTGCCCCCCCCCTTAGCCACTTCTTAGACCCCCAAGTTTGCCCAGAATGAAATAACTCCTGATCCAGCAGCTGAACCAACCCACCTCCAAGAACAAAAACCCTTAACCAGGGTCCCCCCCCCAAAAGAGAACCTCAAGGTACACTTCCCCCTTTTATTGGCTGCAAAAAGTAAACACAGTTGGAGAAACAACCCGAACTCCTGCGCCAATCCCCCAACATCAGCAGTGCAAAACAAACTCCCAAACCCTCCCTCAGTTGCACGAAGCTACGAAGGGGGGAGCCAACACTATCTGCTTAACAACTCAGCAGAAACCAGCCCATCATTACCCCTTCTCCGCCACCCAGAGAGGAGGGGGTTTCGCCCTCAAGCATCCCCCTGCCAGCAAGCGCAAATGAAATGCACCCCCAGAAACTTTGACCAGCTAAACCAGAACAAACACAATAATTTTTTTTCCTCTACTTTTTGTGCAGTAAACGAAGGCAAGTAATTTTTTAGAACGGTTGGAGTCCCGTTTTTTAAACATTGCTTTGCCCAAAGCAGGCCCCCCAATTAATCCAACCTTTCTTATGTTGTCTGTTTTTTTTCATAAGTTTTTTTAGTAACTTCCTTCCTCCCAAAGGCGCCATTACCATTTCCTGAACACAAAAACCAATAAAAATTATAGTTTTTTTTGAATGTACTTCCTGCGAAGCCAAAAAAAGAAAGTTTTTTTCAGTGCGTTTTTATAAATGTGTTTAAAAAATTCGTCGATAAAAAGAAAAACTAACCTTGAACTGTACGAAGAAAATTCCCCTAATTTTCGTGGTTTTATCCAGAGGCACATTCCCTTAATTTTTTTCTGCGACCGAAATTCCCTTCCAGATTAGCAGCCTCATAATAAATGGTACCAGAACTAATCGGTTCCCTTAATTTTTTTGGGCGAAGAAAAAATCCCTTCTTCAGTAACTGTGGGTGGTTGGATGCCTATGCGATTGCCCTCATCCAATTTCAAATTTAATTTTTTAAAGGCCTAAAATTCGGTTGGTTTTTACGTAAATAAGTTGTTTAATTCAATATCGACCCCACTCATGTGAAACATTTACATAACTCCTTATACATGCGCGCACCAGTTTCTGATTATAATCAGATAAAACTATAGTTTGAAGGTGCCTTCCTACAGGTATTAAAGTTTCAGTGCTATAATGTTTTTTAAATCGTACGATAAGAAACTAAACTGACTTTTTTTAAAGCCGAGAAAAATCCCTAAAATTCTCTGTTTGTTTAGTGGTAGCAAAAATAAGTTCTTATTTTGCCTAGACCGACCAATCTCTCCAGATTACACGCAAACGTCATATAAAATTTTAAAAAACACCAGAATGAAAAAACTCCGGTCTGAATCTTTTGGGCGAAGAGAAATCCCCTTTTTTTTTCAGCACTGTGTAGTTTGGGAAATTCTATGCCGTAAAAAACTCCCCATTTTTTTCCCATTAATGTAAGGCCTTATTATGGTTTTTTACCGTAATCATTGTTAATTTTCAATTTGAAAACCCCTTTCCCGCTTCCTTGAAACATTACGTAAAATAATGGTTTTGTTTTTATTTCTTAGCGTAGCTAAACTACCGAATCCACCATTGCCCCCCGTTGAAGTTGAAATGTTTGCTGGGGTTTTTTTTGAAGTAATTGAATTTAATTTTTGTACGTGGACCATTGCAATGAGTTTTCCCCTGCAATGCTTCCAACACAGCAGGTTTGCCAAGTTCCCCTGGCTTTCCACTTGCAAACCTTTTTTGGGTAGCTTGCCATTTGGTTCCTCCTAGAACAACGTGACCTGCCGGAAGTTTTGTTAGCAGAACTCCTTTCCGTTTTTTTTTTAATCCTCTGGACAAAGCAATTTTCACCTTTTCAAACAGACCGGTGTTGTCAACAAAGAATTGCGTTTAAACTAACGCTTTAACCTCTAAGCCTAATCCCCCTTTCCTTCAACTGCTAGCTGTTTTTAGCAATCTGGACCTATACGCTTAGATGTAAAAGTTGGTAAAAGTGGGGGGGGTACTTTTTCTAACCACAACTTCTCTCTCCTCGCCGTCTCTCCCTTCCCTCTCCCTCCTCTTTAATTTTTTTGTTTTTTGACTTTTATTTCTACCTCTTTTTATTTTTTTTATAATGCATTATTTTTTTTAAATTTTTTGTTTAGCAAACAATGGTTAACCATTTTCAGCCGAAAAAATTGAATTTGGTATTAAAATTGTGAAGATTTTTAATTAAAATCAACAATTTTTTTTTTTTTTTTTTTTTTTTTTTTATTTTTTTTGTTTTTTTTTATTTTTTTTTTTTTTTTATTTTTTTTTTTTATTTTTGTTTTTTATTTTTTTTCCCCCTTTTTTTAATTTCCCCCTACAGGCTTTTCCTTAGGAACCCCTTTTTTTTTTTATTTTAAATTTTATTTTTAATTGTTTTTTTTTTGTTGTTTGTGTGTTTTTTTACTTTTACCTCTTATGGTTGTTATTTTTTCAATTTCAACACATTCCACCATTCGTCCCCCCCGTTTGTTTTTTGGATGTAGGATACAGTAAGTTTTTCTAGCCAAACTGTTTTGTTTGGTTTTCCTTAGCGAGTTTAGACAAAGGTTTTATTAAGTAAGCAAAAATCTATTCCCCTGTTGTTTCCCTCTCTCTTCTCCTCAACGCCCTCAAGTGCCCAGGCGCTAATTAAACGTTTTTGAAAGGGCCAGCTACATTGCCCAACCCAAATGTAATGCTTACCATAAACAGAAAACATTTTTCCCCCACCTGTTGTTTTTTTTCCCTTTTTCTTTTGACCGGAGTTAATTTGGTGGGGGTCCCCCTGCCAATTTTTTAGCTAACAGCGCCTAACCCTAATGGTTATTAAGTCCTAATTTTGCGCAGCATCCACACACAAGTTTGAAACCTGCTTTATCCAATAATCCTCTTGTTTGAAACAAACTTAAAAATAGTTAAAAATGGTTCCTTTTTTTTTTTTTTTTTTGATTGCTCTTTATTTTATTTCAGTTTTCCGTCCCCATAGTGGGGAACCCAACCCGCGTGAAAACCATCATAGTTAACTCCCGGTCCCATCAGCCTGAACCCCCCCTGCTTAACGGCCCCCTCAACAAAAGGTTTTAACTCAAACCTCTTCCTTTTTGTGTTTTCACGAACCCCCAAAAACCAATAGCACCTACCTCACTAAGCTCCTCCCCCACTAAGTTCCAGACCTTTACAACGGCCCTTACAACCCACCGTTTTCCCCCCTTAGAGATAGTTTTTTTTTTTTTTTTTTTTTTTGTAACACCCTCTGGTACGTTAACCCCTTCATTTTGGCCCCTTGTGTCCCTCTCTCTCTCTGGTGTTTTTTTTTTCCCACAAATGTGCCAGTAACCAATTTTTCGGTCAGAACATTTCCCACAGACCAATCCCAACCCCTGTCAGCCCTCACCAGGAACCACCTTGAAACCCCTCAGTAGAGCCAACTGGCTCGGAGAGGAAAAGCCACGACCTGGGCCAGGCAAAGAAGGAACAGCGAGACCCTGGCACATACAGCGAACACTTGAAACCAAGCATCATCCTCTCCCTCGTCCCCCCCCCACACCCTCCAAGGGCCCCCCCTCCGAACAGGAGGTTTTTTATTTAATGGAAGCTGAAAACCTGCAAGCCCCCACAATAATTCCTGCAGAAACTGACCTGCTCCCCACCGAGAAGAAAGACAGAAACCGGATTCAAAGAACCTCAACCGAATGGTGCGACAGAAAGAAAATCAACCAGTTTCCCCCCTTCACAGAGGGCCCTTCTAACCCCGCTGCGTCCAAACACCAAAGCCGCCGCCCTGGAAAAAAGCCCATCCCACAGGGAACCTTTTTGAAAAGAGAACTTGTTTTGTTGTTGGGGGGGTTGTTCCAACAAATCCCCCCTCCTAAAAAACAACAATAATGTGGAACTAAATGAAGAGATACACCCACATCCCTGTAAAAGGCCCTTACAAGGCCACCCTGCAAACAGACAGAGCCTTGTATTTTGTTCCAACCCCTGGACCCTCATCAATTATAAAAGGAAGCTTTTTTGACCTTGGTTTTTTCAGAAATTTAAACATCCCCCCCCCTACCTACTGCGCATAGACTTAAGTCAAAAGACAGCCTGCTGGAATATCGTTCCTCGCAGCCAGTTGCCAAGAGCCCTCCCGCCTGTGCACATCTACGCAAGGGGGAAAGGGGAAGAAGGCCCAAAAAGCCTTCTGCTTTTTTACACTTTTTTTCACAATTCAGCTCCCTGAAAACCTCTGCAGCTTCAACAAAAAAAAAAAATTTTCAGGCGAAACGAAGCAACGCAACGAGGTGAATTTCGTGGGGGTCCCCCCACAAAGAATAACTGCACACACAAATAGTTCATTTTGGCCCAGACCACACTGCCCCCTAACAGGATAGGGGAAAAAACACGAAAACAGAACACTTCCCCCCCCTGGCAGCCAAGCCCACCCCCCTCCACCAAAGATCCCATAACCGGCCCCGAGTGGGGGGGGCGAGAGCCCACTGTTTTCAACACGGCCACCATCAAGCACCACAAGGGGGTGGCAAAATGACCTTTTTCCAAGGATTCCACTTGCAGACCACACACAAAAAACCCGTGTGGGACCCCCACAGTAACCCCCCAACCTAAACTTGGCCCAGAAGACATAACACATCCTGGCCAACCAAAAAATACCTTCTCCAGAAAACACCCAGAAGTCCTGAACACGGAACTTTGATCGCCGCACCCCCAGACCACCCAAGGCAGGGCCGCGTGAAACTTTCCCCCATGGCTTTTACTATAAAACACCGACAGAAACCCCTTTTTGAACACACGTTACGTCCAAAAGCCCTCACATTACCCTGGGATGGCGGCGGGACACCAGCTGCAAGAATGCACCTAGTGCCATTAGGGGCCTTCCGCAATTTGGCCCTAATCCCAAACAGCTGCCGTAACCCTGACACAAGAAATGGATTTTACAAGCAAGCAAAAAGGCCCCCTCCCACCTAAAGTGTTTGTGTCAAAACCCCCACCCTGAATTCTGAACCTTTTTCACAACTCGAATTCCAAAAGGGGAGCACCCCCATAACAGGGCAAAAAACCCACCCAGCATTGCCACAATTCAAAACCCTTCTACAGAAAGCCCCTATCCAGAAGAGGACAGAGCCATCACCATAACAACAAACCCAAGTTCCAGACCAACCACTGGGAAAAAGGGCCCCTTCCTATCCCCTGTCCAAAACCACCACCCAAACGTATGTTCCCCCCACAGCATCCACCACCAACATTCATCCCCCTCCAAACACAAACGGAGGGCCTAACACCCCAAGAGACCACTGACAACGCGCCCCTAATTCCCTTGGGTTTACAGGAGCTGCCCTGACCACTCACGCAAAAGAGCCTCCTTGAAACAAACTTCACTCAGAGTAAATTGAGAAAGGGACAAACCTCTTGACTCCTTTTGCCTGCTGCCTGGAGCAAAAAAATTCACAGCATCAGGGGCCCCGCCCCCTCCCAGGGAGGAAGCCAAAATCCCCCCTTGGGAAAAAAAACCGGGGTCCCCCCCGACACCCCGCCAGAATCAAAGCCCACAACTTTTGATTTGAGCAACGGGCCCCCCCACATGGCCCCAACAGAAGCCCCGTCCCTACCCAACACCACTCAGGCCAAGCCCCCTCCAAGTTCCGGTGGCCCATGCACAGAGCCAAGCGACACCGCCAAAACTCCCCAGATTTTTTCTCTTGGGACTTGTCGGGAGCGCCAAAACATAGAGCTAACCAACCCCCCCTGCTTGCTTCTCCTGCCATCATTCACAGGGTGTCAGTCCCCCCTGAAAACCTCCTCTGGGCCACCTCTAACAAAATCTCCCATCACATTTGACCCTTGCCAAAATCCCCCTGGAACCACCTGCAACTCTCACCAAGTGATAGTCCTAACCCCCCTGGCTTTTTTCCCACAATCTGGGTGTAAAAACCACATAATCGCCTACTGGCCCTCAACAGCCAGCTCAACAAAAAAAAACATCCTTACCTCGTAACTACCTCACCTTCAGTAATTTGGACCAGGTGAACACAATGGCCCTCGACACACCTGGTCATAAGCTCCGAGGAACCCACCACCTTGCTACAGCCTAACCAATAACCACAGCAACACCACCAGAAAAACAAGCATCCAAACAAAAACCCTAGCACCAACCAGCCAAACAAACCAACCAAACTGGCTTTCCCGGCCTGAAGTGCCAGGTGTTGTGGTTTTTTTTCTATTGTTTATTTTTTCCTTGGGCCACCTTGAAAAACATCGCTTCCCCGTTTGTTTGTCTAGTTCCCCTAACGAACAACAACGCCTCGAAGGGGGGAAAATATGGTAGCGTCCTCGACCATCCCCTGAACACAACTAATTTTTGTTATTTGATTTTTTTTTAAACAAAAAATCAATTTTTCAATTAAGGTTTAACCAAATGGCCCCACATTCCCACCCCCCCTCCACTCAATTACCCTGTAGATTGGCAAGGGAACTTTGTTTCTGTTTGAACACCAGGCGCTAATGGGTCCCCCCCACCCAGGGGAAAAAACCAACTAATCATGAAAATATCCAACTGGTTTTTATTAAAACCCCCAAGTGTACATGTTGAGACGGATAAAGCCCCCCCCACCTGCTCCCTTTTTTTTTTTGTTCCACCCCCAATGAAAAAGCAAAAGAAAACTGGGGGAAACTTTGTTTTTTTTCCTAGTTTTAATTTTTTCAATGGAAAAACAAAAACCCCGTTTTTTTTGAAAATATGGAACCACACCATATTTTCTTCCAGGCCCATTGATTATTTTATTGTCAAATGTTTTAAATTTTGGGTCCCCTTTGGATACTTCCCCTTTAACTATTAAGTATGCCTTTTGTTTGATGGTGTTAAAACCAATTCCCCCCTGACCATCCCTTTTTTCCTATATTAATCTTTTCTCAGCTTTACCCCTTTGGGTTTAGTATCCTACTTGAAAATGTTTTGCCCTTTTTTGGTTCATGGCTGCCCGAAACAAGGCCCGTTAATTATATGGTGGGGCAATAGTGCCAATTAAATTATTTAGGGCCCCCTGAAACATCCCGGTTGTACTTCATTTTTTTCCGATTTAAGTCCCCATTTTGCAAATTTACGTGACTGTACCATGCCCCCTTTAAAGAACAAAGGGTTTCGTAACTGCCTCCAGCAAAATGCCCGCCCTCCATCCCCGCTCGGAAAAATTCCCATTTTTTTGCTCATTTGGAACCCCATCTTGTGAACCAGGGCGATAGACTCTCTTCCTCCGACCTTTAAAGGCCCCCCTGCTCCAGGGGACCCGCCCCTAGTCCGTTATTCAGGTCCCAGAAAAGCACAGATGAATGTTGAAGAAAAAACGCTTTCAGGTAAACCCAAATGCCAAAATCTGTGCCCAGGGTTCCCTTTGCTTTATTTTCCTTTTGCCGCTTCTGCTTCGGACCCCTAGTCCCTTTTTTCACTTTCATCAAGTCAACAACCCTGACCTTTCAACACGTGCGGGGTGTTCTTCTCAATCGACTCCGACGAATTTGCAGCCCCAAAGGATCTTAAACGGAAAGCCCTTTTTAATAAAAATTTTTGGCATCAGAATCCTTTTTCCCAGAAAAACGCCGAGAACTCCCGCTAAGTTTATCAAACTGTAGGTTCCCCCCCCCCCCCTTAATTAGATTTGAATCCACATCTCCTAGTCAAGGTCTCAGTTCCCTAGTTTTTAACATCCCCCGTATTTTCGTTTCTCGTCCCTAACAAAGGTGGTGTGGTTTTTCTGTCAAACCGAAATCCTGGAACCCGTTCAAATTTGCCCCTGAAGGGGCTTTTTTCGTCAAACTCTTTCCTGCGTGGTGTTTTTAATTACATTGCACATGTTTTTTTTTTGTTTTGTTTTCCGAAAATCCATTCTTTAATTGCTCCCTCTTTCCTATGCTTGAATTTTTTTAACCTTTTTTAACCCCTTCCCCTCTAACCAAACCCCTGTAATGTCGTTGTGTTGGGTGTGTGTGGGGTAATGGGTAATGTTTTTTTAGCCAAAAACCCGGCTTTAATGTGTTTATGTAGTTAAAAAAATAGTTAGACTAATGTGTTTTTTTAAAGTTGTTTTAAATGTAGTTAAATACAACCTTTAAACTTTTTGTCAATCACCACTTGGAACGTGGTTTTTTTTTTTTTTTCAATTGTTTACTCCTAACCGGAGTGTCAATAATCAAAAATGCAGATTTACGTTTCAACTTCTAGAAATTTGTGCGGTAGTTCAAAAAGGTTATTTCCTTTAACCCCGAATTTAACGTTCTTTAGAATTGGACAGACGGTTTTGACCCCCCTGAATTTGGGTTTTCATCTAAATTATCCTAAGCCAGCTTCTTTTCTAAATTATGGATAATTTACTCGAATTTAGTTTTATGGTTTAATTATTCCCCATAATTTTTTTCGCTGGTTTTGTGGAAGCTAAATATTTCCGCTACAACCCAATGGGTGTTGTTTTGTGTGTCCCTGATTTAATGGACAAGACACTGCAATCCCCTAGGGTCCCCCGTGACCCAGGGTGGTCCCTGAAAGCCAAATACATTTGAAAAAAACACCCACAACACGTTTTGCCGACACACAAGCCCAAATGAACCGTCACTTCTCCCGGTGGCTACTAATATATAAATTAGGCCGGCCGGGAGGAACACCCCATCATCCCACCGTTTCCTTCTCCTGAAAGCCCCCTTGCTTCCGCACAATGGCAAGAAAAAACCCTATTTAGGACCGCCCGTGGTACCTTTTCGTTTTTTTTTTTTCCCCACTCAAACGAACCATGGTTTTTAAATTAACCTAACCCCCTAGTATTGTTCCCCCCCCCTTTTTTCAAGGGTAACTTCCAACCTGTTGGTCCCCCCTTAGGGGGTTCGCCCTATGGGGGAAAAAAACGGTTAAAACCCACCGCCCACCATGCCCCCTGGAGGGGGAAAATTCTGGCCAGAAAACCCTGGGGCCGATCAAACTTTAATTTACCAACTCTACCATAAGCCCCTGGTCCGTTTTTTGCCCCTGGGAAAACCGTTTCAGAACGGCTGTCCCCGTGGGACATGATTTCCCAAGGTTCCCTAGTGGGCACATTACCCCAAAAACCTTACCTGTTTTTTAGAGCCATAAACCTTCCCTTGGGCCCGGGTTGAAGCTCAAGGCTTTGGCAATCCAGGATTAGATTCCTTTAAGGGAATACGACCAATAGCCTAGAATCATACTAGTCTTGGCCCGTCAAACAGGGGCTACCGCAAAGCCCCTTCTTGCGCATATGCCCCCTGAAGGAAAAACTGTCCTCCATCCAACGAACACCCCCTAATAGCACAACCCCTGGTTAAAGTAGGTAAATCCAGAATGATACATAGGTGGAACGTGGTTTCCGCAAGGCGGAACCGGGTTTTTTAAAACCACTTCAAGAAAGTCACCGCTGCCACGCGTTAGCTTTCTTTTCCCAGACATGATTTAGAAAAAAAAAACGCAGGGTAACTAGCCGTGCGAACTTAACCCACAAAGTGTTTGGATTTTTTTATAAAGGGGTTGGGCAAAACTAACGTTGCACCACTTACCATAACACTGGATTTTAAAAACCGTTTTTTTTTTTTCTAAGAAAAAGGGGCCCTATGGTTTTCCTCTAAAATAGCCCAGCCCATAGAATTGAAATATGGTTGCCCATCCCAAAAACAACTATTTTTTTTTTTGAGAAGTGTTTAAAATCAACCCTCTATCTAAGTTTACCATACTGGCTGGAAATGGCTACGGCATTTACCTTTTTTCCCCTAGCTGATGGAGCAAAACACCCCAGCTCTCCAAACAGAAGGGGATCCGACCTAAAGCAGCCCATGGATCGTTTTATAAATCATAAGGTTAAAAAGGCGTACTGCAAAAAACAAGCTAGCCCAGAAAAAACCTTCCCCAGGTTGGGTCTGTGAAAAGCAGAGAACGCAAATTCTTACATGAAGAAAGGAAACCCTCCGAATTTCAAGAAAGGAATTGAGCGTGCTTCATAGGGCAACCCCTTTTGGAAAAAATAAAGGGAGAATCATTGCTAAACGACTCAAAAACCACCGATAAAACAGCCCCACGGAAGGCGAGGAATCCACCCCCCACCCCTCAGAAAGGGGTAGAGAAAATTTTTTCAAACGATTGAAAAAGAAAAGTAACCCAAATGCCTCCAATACCCCTCCAATGGTTGGAGTGGGAAGTGAATGCTTCAAAGTGTGGTTCCCCGACATAGAACCACACTGGTTTGAGTGGAAGGCCCGAGGTAGACCCGGGGTCCCTAAACCAACTCGGAGAAAAAGGAACGAAGGCCTTAAATAAACTCTAACCCTTACCAATCAGGAAAATTTCCGAAAAGTGGGCAAAAAGCTTACGTGGCACACTTTTTTAAACGCATATTTGGATTTTTTGTGAAAAGTGCCGCAAAAGCCTAATAACGTTTTTTTTTGACGCCACTGTACCAATAGTAAATGGCATTTAAGAGTTTTTTGTTTTCCAAGCAAATCCTGTTTGTTCACAGATTACCGCAGAAGTTAACTTGAGGAAAAACGTGAGAAGGCAATCTTCAAATTTCAAACACCCCCCTCCTAAGGCGAAAAAGGGAAGCACTGCCTGAACCCAGCATTACCACCAAGAAAAAGGGTCTTTTCGCAAAAATTCCCAACTATACTTCCCCCCTCTCCGATGCCCCCCGTCAGATAGGGATTTCCCTGGTGGAACCTATGAGCCCCCTCCAGGGCGACCCAGAAAACCAAGGCCCCCAACCCTGAAATTCAAATAAGCCCAGCCCCGGATGTTTTCCCCTCAGGCGATTCTGCAGTACCGTGCCCCCGGGGGCCTGAATGAATTCCAGGAAAGGCCTCCCTGCAGAAAGCCCCTTTGGACCCTGGCCGCCGATGTCATCCCTGAAGCTAATGAAAGCCGAACCAAGGATTTTAATCAAATACTGGGCCTGAAACAACATATCCGCGAGTTAAGTTAAAAACACTGCAAATTCGAGCACCCCGTGTTTTTCCCTGAATCCCCAACAGAGGGGTTTTTTTTCTCACCGATTGACCTTACCCTAGAAAAAGACCAAACACCACCTTCAGTCCCCGGGAAAACACTGCAAAAGGAAACTACAGATGGATTATACACCACCAAACCCCAGCGCATTTAAATTACCAACAACACACACATATATACATATATATTTCAGTAATATTATAGATAGAGATATGTTAAACGGTTTTATTTAGAAATGGATATTACTCACACCACCATGGTTTCCCGCGCCGGAAGCCCCCCGGTCCCGAAAAGCCTCTTAGTTCCCCCCTCCCGAACTATCATTAGGTTGTTTCACTATGAAGCAATAGAAAACGCAAAACCCACAACAATCATAGGTCCCCAGCATAGGGGAACTGTAATGCCGGAGGTTTTTCCCACCCTAAAACCTCAGTCCCCAGGGGTAGAGATGGTGGGTTACAGGGGAATTAGGAAGTGAAAAGAAAGGGCAAGATGGTTCCAACCCCCGAAGAAAAATTTGAAGTAGAGGTACTGAGTTAAACTCACTCTGATTTCCGAGCAACATCGTTGGAACCCGCCTTGTTCCCCCCCCCCCCTGGATTCAACATCCCCCCTTTAGTTTTTCCTTTTGCCTGGCCTCCGCCTTTTTTGACCCGCCGATGCTGTCCCTACCCCTACCCGCAAGGGCGATGGTTGAGCCCGTGAGCACGACCAACTAAGCCCTTTCTGTGCCCGCCTCTGATTTCCTTAAACCGAGACGGGCCCAGGACCCCCTGGGGTTTTGGTTTTTTTTCGGAACTCATGAGAAAGGGCCCTCTCCTTTTATCCCAGAGTGGTCTTTCCAGCGGTCCGCCTGATATGCCCTGGGAGTCAAAACCAACCAAATCGTTGTGTCAATGAAGGCCGACAGGCCCTAAACTGTGCTGGCTGCGTATTTTGCCCCCTGCCCATTTCAATGAGAAAAAAAATGTATTTGTTCCCGAAGAAGGCTATTAGAAATAGCGTGCAAAAAAACGAGGGAGTTTCCTTAATAATAGGACGTCCTCCCCCCTCCCAAACCCCATAGGCACTCTTTTTTCCTTCATAAACCGCTTTTCCCCCGCGCATTGCGCCTCGATGGTTGGTCTAACCTTTCGTCTGCTTGGGAAATCGTGGATGCCGTGAAGGAAAAAACGGCCCTCGCCTTCCCATTTTCCCCCTTTCCAATCTCCTGTTAAAACTTGAAACAAAAATAAGAAAAGGGAAAGGGCTGCACCTTAAGCTTGAGTGTTTTTAACTGCCAATAAAGAAATATTATCGTTCATCGAGGATACCTCGGCGACGTTCCCACTTGTCTCTTCGGACCCCTTCCGGCAAGTAAAGCCCCTCGCTGTTTGCGAGAAATTCCATAACTTTTTTTCAAAAAGCCCTCCTCCCACTCAGGGCAGGAGATTGGGAAAGGCCAGCCCCTCGCTTTCTTTGCCACTCCCCCCTCCAGAGTACAGTTTTCCCTGCTTTTTTTTTTGCTGGGACGAACCCCAGCAGAGCACTGGCCCCGCTGGATGCAGAACAATTTCCCCACAAAGCCGCCCCGACATCGGCGAAAGGGAAAAAACCCCTTCTTAAACCTCAATCCGCTGCATCTCGCATGCACTCCCCGATGTTTCCCGCCCGTCGGGAGACATCGCGTGCCGTGGGCTCCTTTTCACCCAAACAATTAACGCATAGATTCGTGGTCCCCCCCCCCCCCCCCCCCCCCCCCCCCTGCGTGTTTCCCATCAGAATGTTTTAAACACACCGTCAACACGGAATGTACCACATTCCTCCCTTACCGCTTTTTTGGCTAGTTGGCTTCGCTCATATGGAAATCGGGAAATTAAAGGGAAATATCCTCTTCCCTTACCCACGAAATGCACGCTTCCCAACACAACAACACTCAATGAAACCTAATAAGAGGGATGATTTGTGGTTTTCCCTCCCTCCCGCGATTCCCATATTTTAACTTAAGTTCCCCCCGACACGGGTAATTTTTGACCGCCATGGCTTGTTTCGGCCGAACCATGGTTTTTTTTTTTTTTTGTGTGTTTGTTTTTTTTTCAATGTTTATGGCTTCCCAGAGACACAAGGGTCACACGAGGCATTCCCCAATAGCCGACCCCTAGAAGGGACCGCAGTTTTTTTCGAACCACTTTCTCCCAGGTCAAAGGGAAACAATTTCCATTTTTTTTATCCACAAATCCTAATTAATGTTAATCACAGTCCAATTTTTGGGGTAAATAATAAAGGGAAGACCAAAGGGAGCAGTAATAGAAAATTTTCGTATTAACCCCATTTAATCAATAATTTTTCCTCATAATAAACCTACACTTTTTTTTTTTTTTTAATTTAGATTATTGTTAACAGTATAAGATACTTTAGTTTTTTTTTTCAGTTTTTTTGTAACTGTGGGCTACAAAATGAACATTAACTCTTGATTGGTTCCCTGTTCCCTTGTTCCTGAATTTTAAAACCCTTTTTAATTCATTAATCAAAGTTTGTTTTTCCTTTCTTCAACGTTTTTCCCATTGTCCCACTTATGACCTGTTTCCAATCCTCCCTAAATCACTTAAGAAAAAACAAGACACCTTTTGCCCTTCACTTCAACTGGACAAAACGTTTTTTGTAGACCTAAAAATCAATAACCGCGCCCAAAATCTTTTTTTTTTTTCTACCAATAGGTTTGTAATCCTTTTTTTTTAAAAATCACCAAGTCTGATACTGTGATGGCGCCCACACCTGATGATATAATTGAACTTCAGCATGGAACCCCCTTTTTCGGCCAAGCCTCCTTTTTTTCGTGCCCCTGGTCCCCCCCCCCCCCAATATAAAAACGTGATTATCCACACTGGCAGAACTCCCCAAATAGTTTTCCCTAACACAACGCACGTATCTCAACGCTTCACATTCCACAACATGGAACGTAGGTTATGAAGCTGCCACAAACCCAATGCATTCCATTCTTGGTACATAGAAAGGTTTTCCCAATGCCCGTTCATTTTTATTTTGCTTATTGGCCCTTATCAGGGCTCAAAGACAACGATTTTAATTGGTGGTATTGTGTTTTTAACTTTTTAAATATTGTCCCCCAAAATATTTCCTCCCTCCTTCTTGTGAAGGGCAACTTTCTGTTTTTTAAACCCCTTTTAGGATTTTTACTGCCCTAATTTAAACACCGTTTAAACAGGCTTTTTGACTTACCTTTGGCCATCATATTTCCTCTGAGAGCTGTGAGAAAGAAATCAGGACAGTGGAAAATGTAAATGTTGTTTTTTTTTTGTCTAAAATACATAAATCCCCCCCCCCCCCCTCTTTGTGTTTGTGCAGCAAAACATAAATAGACCATAAAAAATCCAAACATTTGAAAAAAAAATTTTAAATAACAGAAAACATTCTAAGTAAAAAAAAATTTTTTTATTAAGCCCACTGCGCCCCAAAAAAAAAGGTTAGCTGTTTCAATATAAAATGATTCCAATAAATAAAAATAAATTTCATAATATTATCCATTGCGTTTTTTTTATAGTAATTATTTTGTTTTTCTTTTTTTTATTCATTTCCGATCCAACAAGACAAGTGAGAAAGGGGAAGGTAAAATGGGTTTTTTGTGGTAAAAATTGAAACAACCAGAAAATCTTGAAACCTGAAAATAATCCAGTTTTACTGAAACGCTGTTGCCGTTTGATGGGATGCTAACATAATTTGTTCCTAAAAATTCAATATAATAATACTGGAAAACTAGGTTTTTATACGTTCACCCACTTAGAGAAGGATAACATCCTTTTATTTTTTTTTTCTTCCCCTTTTGTCTTCCTGCCCCCCCCCCCTCCGCCAGCAATATTGGGTGTATGCCTGTTTAAAAAAGCTTGCAGATGTTTTTTCATCAATTTTTTTTAAAATATGATATTGAAACGCATTGGACAAGGAAACAGCACATTGTTCCCAAGATATGGAAATAAGGAATATTTTAACAGTGAAAATTTTTTTTGTTTTTTTCAGTGATTAATTTTTTTTGTTGATCATTTTTTTATTAAACAAAATGTTAATGCCCACTCGGTGGGTTTACGGAAACAGTCCCTAAATAAGGGGAAAAAACCAAACAAAACCGCTTCCCCCCCCCCCCCCCTCAAATCCCATTGGCCTTTTTACCTGGCCACTCACCAAAACCTTTCCTTCAGATGAAAAGGCCCCATTTCCCCACATCCGAGCATAATCACTTTTTTGTTTGGGCCAAATGTGGCCCAAAAAAAAGGCCCCTTGTGGTGTGGGACTGGAAACCGACCCCTCACATGAACCATCGAGTAACAAAATTGTATTAGTAACTTGTAATATTTTCAATAATATAAATTTATTTTTTAATTTTTTCATAAGTAACGCCTTGGTTAAATACAAATTTCCCGCCAAAACAATTAATCATTATATAAATTAAGTCCATTGGTAAAAGAGGTGCCCATTTAACAAAGACCTTCAACGCCCCTGATCCTTTTTTGCCCCCAACAAGTATTCCCGAATGGTTTTCCCAATTGGGAAAATGGGGCCAATTTTAAGAATAATAGGCCCTATATGGAGAAATTTGTAAAGCAGTAAAATACATCATGTAAAAAATAATAAAAAAAAATCCTTTCCAAATTACTTCATTGTTTGTGGTAAAAAAATGGAATTTACTTGTAGTAGTAATAAATTAATAAAATGAATTGTCAACTATTTTTTCCCACCACACACACATCACACAACACACAACACACCCCCAACACCCACACACAACAATAGAAATAAACAGTGGTATCTAATGATTTCAACATATTAATAAATGATCCCTAACACTGAAAAACATAGCTTGTTCCTGACTGAGATTAAATTGATTTTTTGGAAATATAGATTTTTTTTTTGGATTTGTTTTTTAGAAAATAAAAAAAATTTAAAATGATCAATGTTTTTGCCTTTTTTTACCCTTTTTTTATTATCATTTATTTCGTTCCTCTCCTCCTGAAAGCGATTCAGCATAATCCACCAGAAGCTTTTTTTTTGAATTTCCTTTTTTTCACCCCTATCAGTTGAAAATGGAACCATGACCAATGTGCCCCCTTGGAATGTGGGAACTCCACATTCATGTCCTATTTAACCTTTTGAGTTGTTGGTTTTTTTTGGTCTTGCCTCTAATCTTTGCCACCTGAAAAAACGGAAAAACAGAAAGTTTCAATTTAGTTACAACGAGCCTGAAAAATTGTGAAAAAGGAAAATTCCCAGTTTTCTGCCTGGAAAACCCAAAGGCCGGAAAACAATTTAAGGGAAACAAAAGGGAAAGGATATTGTTGTTTTTTATAGGTTAACCAAATTTTCACTTTAGCTTTTTTCCCCCCTCATTTGTTTTTTATAAACTTGCACGGGGATAATTAATATAAAATAAAATAGAAACTCTTTCAATGCTACCATAGTGAATTTTTTTCATTGTAAAAAATATGTTTTTTTTTCATGGGTTGTTTTTTTAAACAATCTTTCACATTATTTTAAATGTTTAAAACCAACTGATAAAATGGCCACCCTAAAAAACTTTTTTTGACCCTTGTTATGTTTTTTTTTTTCAATATTCCCTTTTTTTTTTCCCTGTTTTTTCAAATAGCTTTTGTTGTTTTGGGTAACTCGTCCATAATCACATAATCAAATTTTTGTTGTGTACCATTTTTATGCCTGAGGCGAAAAAAATATGGTTATTCAAGGGGGTCCATATGATGCCCCCCCTTTGCTAAAAAAAAGAACCATTATTTTTTTGTTTGGGTGTATTTTACTTTGTGTTCATTACTTTTTTTTTATAAAGTGAAATAATCTCCTTTAGGATTTGATACTTGACTGTGTAGTCCTTTTGCAACTTTACAGACTTCCCTTTTATGGGCCTAATAGCTTAACCAACCATCCATAAAGAGAAGGACACATTGAAATTTTCGCAAAATCCATATGACCCCTTTTAAACATAGTAATTTTTTTGAAAACGTGAAGAGAACAATAATATCCCAGTTACAATCAATGGTCAGCTTGAATTCGGCTCTTCGAAGAAAAGAAGGAAACCACCCAAATGTTTATTATCCAAATTTTAGGGCAGGCGGTTCTTCCAATATATTAAGGCAATATTTTTGTCCAGGATTTTTTTCAATTCCTGACGGCAGATTTTCCTGGACTGAACATTGCACCACGTACTCGGTTTAATAATTCAAAGCTGTATCATTGCCCGCATTGTTGGCTGTGAATTTTACAAAGCCTTTAATTAAGTTTTTTTGGGTTTAGAGAGATGAGTCTACCATAACCCATGGTCCCCAAAAGGAAATTTTGTTTAAAGGTCAAAGATTTAAAGATATGTTTTGAATTCACTTTTTAAAGCAATTTTAAAGCCCCAAAAAGACTGAATTACTTTTTTGTTTTCCTTGTAATCCCCAAGACCCTGTTCATTTCATAAAACACTGGTGGTGAAAAACCTTTCTTTCCTCTCCCTCGTTGGTTTCCCTGTGATAAAAAAACACAGACCTGGTTTTAAACAAGGCACAATGGTAGGTTCATAATATTGTTTTTAAAAAAGTAATCTAAATATGTTAGATTTACTATTTAGTTTTTGTTTGCCAGACCTTTTTTTGAAAGATGGTTCCAATTGATGAAATGGTAATTTCTGTAAAAATATGGAGACCCCCTTGTTTTTCCTATTTCTTTAATGGTTCCCCCCTCAACTTTGTTTGTCAACTGTTATCTTGGAAAGGAACCTCCATCCCCTGTTTGAAAGTGGGGTTGACATCAATTTCCACACAGGGAAATCATAAAAATTTTGCAAATTTTATGAATTTACAAGTGGGAAACACCCCACACAAGAATTTGTAATCTGGGTGAACCTCTTGGCAATAAAAACCAAAACACGTGAATTTGTTTTGTGTTTTTTTTCAGGTCCAATGACCTATTTATTTTTTTTTTATTTATTATAATATAAGCTACAATTATAATTTTAAAATTTAATGGACCCCTTATTATTTTTTTTTCCATTGTACCCTATAATTTTTTCCTTTTTCTCCCCCATCAACTCTCAAATTTCCGCAGGAGTTCCACACCACATTAACAAAACGCTTTTTGCATTTTTTATATGGCCCTTTCTTTTTTTGTTTTTATTTTATAACCCTGCCAAAAACTTTTTTTTTTATTTCCTGTGGATACTTAACTCCCCTTTTGGGCAGTAAAGGTTGTACAACATAGTTGGGTAAAAACAATGTTTTCCGTTGTTGACGAATGCCCTTTAACATTACTCCTTTTACATATTAAGGTGTCCTCCTGAAGGCAATTGGATTTTTGCCATTTGGTAAAAAATGGGTTTTTGAAAATTTTTGTCTTTTGTCCTAACAGAAAAATTTCCCCTATATAACCAGGATCCCCCCCATGGAGAACCTAAAGACCAAATTTAGTAAAAATGCTAAGTATGTATTTTTCTAATTTTAAGTGCATTTTTGTCACTTTTAATTTCCCTTTTTGCCTTTTAAAAAGGCCATAGTTCACCCAAAATTGTAAAATCCTGCTTAAAAAATGTTACTCACCCTCACAGGCCATCCCAATAACTGTAGATTTTACTTTTGGTTTTTCCTTCTGGATCATATTTCGCAAATGTTTAACATAACAATCCCACTTTGCTCCACCCTTGAAAATCCACCTGGGCAGTGAATGGTTATGTGCCTAAGTTGTTGGGTCCCCCTAATCGGACCCCGTCAAAAACCTATTCACTGCCGAGATCCAATTGTGAACAAATTTGACGTTAACACTAGCAATTTTCCTCCCCACCTTTGGCTCCTAATGAGAAAAACAAACTCTTCCCTCAATCTTCAAATTATCCCCTGAATGTTGAGTAAAATGGTCTCATTCCTTTTTTTGGGGTTGAACAATTACAACCAAAGATCATTGATACCTACGTTTCATTAGTGAACCATTATAAGAAAGTTCTTTTTTTTTTAAATTTTTTTCTTTTCTTTTAATAGTTCCTTTTCCCATGATTAAATTATCAGTGTGGTCCTCAGAACTTTTGGCCCCTGCCCCTTGCCCAAATCATTTAATTCCATTCTCTAGTCCCCTACTGAATAGATTTTTCATTAGAAACCGTAAATGAACAGGGGGGATTTTTCATTTTTTTTACTGCCTCATTGGAAAACATGTTTGTTGCCCTTCGAAACATAAATCAGACCCCTGAGCATACCTTGATTTTAAAGTTTGCAAACGGGGGGTTTTTTTTTTTTTTGTTTTTTTTTTTTTTTTACTAAATAAGCCTGGCCTCCAAGGTTTTTGGAATTTTTGGGACTGATTCTTCCCTGCTATGGCAAACTTAGTGGGGGGAAGTCCCGATATAAAAGAAACAAAAAAGAAACTTTTTACTCATGGAATAACTTTTGTGTTTTCCCCCGACGACCTTTTGAACGTTTAATTGCCCAGGCCCGCACTCAACCACTGCCCAAATTTGTGGACCCCAAGGGGAACCGAGTTCTTAATTAACCGGGATATTATTAACAAGACATCCCACCAAGTGGTTCCACCGTTTGGCTAATTAGTTTTTTTTTGTCCCAGGTGGAATGAACGTGGGCCCTGTTGGAATTAATCCTCTAGGGGAACGAAATGACAAAACACCTTTGTGAAACCCCTAAACTCATATGAAACCTAATTTTTTTTTTTACTTGGCAATAAATAATTTAGTTCCTAAACGGTTTTTTTTGTTGACAAAAGCACAATGAGTTTTGGCGAGAAGTGTTTGGGTACGTTATAGTGGCATTCCAATTTCAAAACGTAATTGAAAAGTGGGCTGTTTTGTTTGTTGTTTGTTGTTTGTACCTATGTAAAACCTTTTTGACCCGTCTAGCGTTAAAAAAATAAAACCCATGAATGGCCCGTTCTTTGGCGGAAGAATATTTTTTTTTTTCCTACAACAACCCTGGCGTCACCGTTTAGTTTCCAACAAGGGAAAAACAAAATCTAAAAAAAAAAAACATGTAATTTTTAGCTGGTGCCAATAATTTTCCCTTAATGGCAGTTTGTTTTTTTTTTAACTTTTAGTCCGGAAAATACTGAGCTTTTTATAAAGTAAACTACCTTAACCAAGTTTTTGCAATAGTTTTTACAATTAACCTATGTTTTTTTTTTACATTAGAACAATAACCGATTTATTCCCCCCGCCCCCCTGACAAGGGTGTTTTTTTTATATAGTGGGGGCTACAGTGGGAAAAACGTCCTTCTAGGTTTTTAACGTACTGTTAACCATGGTTTATTTTTCCCCCCGGAGGGACTAGACCTTGCGTTTGAAAGTTTTTTGCATTTTTGGGGAACGCCTTGCGGTGAAACCGGGCGTTTCTTTCCCTGAAGCCCAGTGCCAAAAAAAAATTTCAATCCCCCATTGTCGGCCAGCCGAGAAGTCCCAAACGAGGCAAAGGGGTTGGACGTTAAGGCAACCAGAAAAGGGTCATAAACGGCACAATCCGGCAGGGGCCGTCAACCCAGCTTCGATGAACGTAAGCGCCCTTGCAGGGAATGCAGGTAGTAAATGGCAAACAGAGACGCAGCATATCGTTCCTCCAAGTGGAAACAATGGCGACACTTACTCACCTAGAAGACGTGTTCGCCCCCCTTCAGGACTCGAGCCCCTGCCGTCTAGTTCCCCGCTTGTTTTGGTAGCGAGGAAAATACCCACTGCTCCATACCTATCGCAAAGTTTCCCCCTTGCCCTTGGGTGTGGTATCTTTGCCTCGGCCAGGCCCATCCCCACAAGAAGAACTTTGGGGGACAACCTGGGGGTAAAAGAATGCCCCAGGTCCTAGGGTTTGTAAAAAACGGAACAAAATGTGGTGGGTGCGGAGAAAAGGTACCAGCCCCCCCACCGCAGCACAAATGTCCCGCCCCTTCCAAGCCCACAACCCAAGTTGTGAAGCCTTGGAGGGCCAACCATAACTCCTGGGTTCCCGTGGCGCTCTGACCCCCCCAATAGGTTTTTGACGGGAGGGGGCCCAGAGGACTCCGGTAGTGCTAAAGTGAAGGATGGCCCTCGACCACCCACCCCTACTGCATAGTCCCTTCCCCCCCCCCCC